>AWOL01S0057237.1:0-13352 GCA_000715115.1 Nicotiana otophora
CAATGTCTTTAACTCTATATGGGCCTTCCGAATTTGGACTCAACTTTCTTGCATTTGCCACTCGTGTTGACCGGAACACCTTTTTGAGGACGAAGTCCTCGATTTTTCAATACCTCAGCTTTTCCTTCCTGTTATACTATCGTTCAATCATCTGCTTTTGAGCCGCCCTCCGAATTAATGTTGCCTCTCTTCTCTCTTTCGTCAAATCCAAATTTACTTGTAACTCTTCTTCATTTGTTTCCACACACGTATATGTGTACGTCGTACTTGGTTAGCCTATCTCCACTAGGATTAGAGATTCCATTTTGTATACAAGTGAAAATAGGGTTTCTCCCATGCTAGTTTTTTTCATTTTTCGATAAGCCCATAACACACCTGGTAGTACTTATGGTCACTTGCCTTTTGATTCTTCCAATCACCTTTTTTAGTTGTTGATGATGACCTTATTTGTTGACTCTTCTTGCCCGTTAGCCACTAGGTTGTAAGGTGCATAAGTAATCTGTTTAATCTTCCAACTTTGGAAAAAGTCAGTAACTTTTGCACCTATGAATTGCGGTCGGTTATCACAAATGATTTTCTTTGTGACTCCAAATCGACATATTACATTCCTCCAACTGAAGTCCATAACTTTGTTTTCTCGCACATGTTTAGAGGCGCCTATTTCTACCCATTTTGAGAAATAATCCGTTAGAATTAATAAAAACCGTACCTTTTCCTTAGCTTGTGGCAATGGCCCTACGATATCCATCCCACATTTTCTGAATGGTCATGGCGATATAACTGATTGTAACAATTCCGCCAGTTGATGCATACTATTAGCGTATTGTTGGCATTTATCGCACCTTGCTACAAAGTTTTCTGCTTCCTCTTCCATTTTTTCCCAATAATATCCCACTCTTATTAGTGTCTTTACCAACAATCCTCCCGCGGTATGATTTCCGCAATGCCCCTCGTGTACTTCTCTCATTACGTATTCTGTTTATGAAGTTCCAAGGCATCGTGCTACAGGTCCACCAAACATTTTGCGATATAAATTCCCATGTATTAGGCAATACTGAGTAGCTTTCAATCGTAGCAACCAGGATTTATTTTTATCCTCAAGTAAAATTCCATACTGCAAAAAGTTCACAAATTTATTTCTCCAATACCAAGTGAAATTATTGAATTTACCTCATTCTTGGTTTGGTCGAGGGCTGAATGAAATAAGTGTACCACAACAACATTTTCTGCATTTGTTGCATCAGCGACATATGCGAGATTTGCCAATGCATCTGCTTCAGCATTTTCCTCCCTGGGTATTTGTACACCTTTCCATGTCTGGAACTGCCTAACCAATTCTCGTACCTTTTCGAGGTACCGCTGCATTTGTGTTTCTCTTGCCACATAAGTCCGCTGCATTTGATTGACTACTAGCTACGAGTCTCTTTTGATCACGATTTGTTCAATACCGAGCTCTCATGCGAGCTCCAAACCTGCAATCACAGTTTCATACTCTGCCTCATTGTTAGTAATTGGGTAATATTTTATTGCCTATCTTATGATTTCACCTGAGGGAGGAATTAAGACAATCCCCAAACCTGCTCCTTTAACATTTGAAGAACCGTCGGTAAACAAGGTACAAGTCCCCGGATTAGCTCCGGTAAATATTCATAGCTCTTTTTCTACTTCAGGAATTAGGCTTGAGCTAAAATCTGCGACAAAATCTGCTAGCACCTGAGACTTTATAGCAGTTCTAGGCTGATATATAATATGATATTCACTAAGCTCTATAGCCCATTTAGCTAACCTTTCTGATAATTCTTGCTTATGCAATATATTCCTTAGCGGAAAAGTAGCTACAACAGAAATATGATGACATTAAAAGTAAGATCGTAACTTCCTTGATGCCATAATTAAAGCTAAAGCAAGTTTTTCTAGGTGAGGGTATCGTATCTCAGCATCTAGTAAAGACTTACTAACATAATAAATTAGAGATTATTTACCTTTGCCTTCACGTAGCAGTACCACGCTTACCGCCACTTGTGACACAACAAGGTAGATGAGCAATCTCTCCCCGTCCTTTGGTTTTGCCAACAGGGGCGGATTTGATAGATACTTCTTTAAGTCCTTTAGAGCTTGTTGACATTCGTCAGTCCATTCAAACTGATTTTGCTTTTTCAATACTAAAAAGAACTTAAAGCACTTCTCCGATGACTTGGATATAAACCTTCCAAGAGTTGCTACCCTAATTGTAACTTCTTTCTTGCTCGCGAGTACATAAGATAATTCTTCAATAGCTTTGATCTGTATTAGAAAACTAGTTAGGGTACTTTACCTCTCGTATTGAACCCGGAAAAGTGCGCTGTTGGAACCACAACAGTATTAGAAAACTAGTTAGGGTACTTTACCTCTCGTATTGAACCGATTTTCAGACGTTTTTGTACCTCATCCTGGATCACTTGATTTATAAATGCCTCTTGCTTTCTTTTCTTCTGTTTGAAGGTGGATGTAATGAATCCTCATTCAGCTTATGGTCATCACCTCCGGTGGTATACCTGGCATATCTGAATACGACCAAGCAAAACAACTTACATTGGCACATAAAAACTCAATTAACTTACCTTTCAATTTCGGGCTCAAGTTTGCTCTGATGTAAACTTTTCTGTCTGGCTAGTGGACAAATAATATTACGGCTTCAAGCTCCTCCGTGATTATTTTGATGTTCTCATTTTCCTCTGATTCTTGAATCATATCAGGTCTGGAATCCACATCAGTTTGACCTTGTGGGCTTTCAATTGGGGCGTGAATAGAAGTGTTCCCAACTGAATTCTTTAATTGTTATTTCGCATCTGCTTTGTTGACTGTTGTATTTGCAATCACCACTAAATTAATATTTCGTGATGCCTGTTGATCTCCCCGAATTTGTCGGATCCCCCACTGTGATGGGAATTTGATGACTTGATGCAACATGGACGGGACAACATCCATATCATTAATCTATGGCCTATCCAAGATTCTATTATAGGCCATGTCCGCGTCTACTACTTGGAACTTTGTGTCTTTGATGACTCCTTCTGCAAATGTAGCCAGTATAACTTCTCCTTTTGTAATTGCGCTTGAATTATCAAACCCAGATAATGATCGTGATTTTGGTATGATCTTATCATTAGCTTACATTTCATTTACCACTCTCAATAAAATGATATTCACTGAGCTACCTGGGTCAATTACAACTCGTTTAACATTAGTATCATGTACAAGTAAAGATATTACCAGAGCATCATTGCGAGGAATCATCAAGCCATCCACGTCTTCGTCCTCAAACACTATATTGTCACCTTCCAAGACTTGGCGAACTCGTTTCCTGTGAATGACGGTGACCTTTGATGTCTTTTTCGCAGCCGTGTATGTTGACCCATTAACTTCTTCTCCTCTGGTTATGACGTTTACCGTTCCCTTTGGAGATGAAGCCTTTGGATGTTCTTGCCTGCTTTTTATGTATGATTGTTTTCCTTTCTCACTGAACAAATCAGTAAGATAGCCTTGCTTTAGTAGATATTCAACTTCCCCTTTCAAGAGCATACGGCCTATCGTTCTATGGCCATAATCATTGTGAAACTCGTACCAGAAATCTGGGTTCTTTTTGTTTGGATCCGAACTCATTTTTTTTGGCCATCGTACCTTGTCTCCTATTCCTCTTAGAATGGCCACCAATTCAGAAGTGCTGACATTAAAACTATAATATCCTATACTTGCTAGAGTGTTGGAATCGTTGCTTCGGGTGTCCCGCTCCTTTTTGAAAGAAGAAGAAGAACTCACCTCTTTTTTCCTTGATCTTGAATCAAAATGTGCATTCTCTTGTTTAGGTCGGGATTCTCGTCCTGCAGGTCCCATGTAAGGTTCTTACCTACTTTTACCAGAACTTCTTTCTGATTCCGAGCATCTAGACCCTGGCCTTTCATCTGCCCTTGGCTATGTAATCGTATCTTCTTCTATCCGCAGCTTTGTGTTGTATAGATTGTACACATCGTTCCAAGTTGTTGCAAGAAACTCCCACAAACATTCTTTCAACCTCCTCGTGGCTTCTGAACTTTTCTCATTCAAATTGCTTGCTAATGCCATAGCCGCCCAATTATTAGGTACTCGTGGCAGCATCATTCTCTCACGTCGGAATCTATCTGCGAACTCTCCGAGCAATTTTGTACTCCCCTGTTTAACTTTGAAGATATCCTCCATCCCCTTTTCAACTTTTTGAGCCCCCGAATGTGCCTTTATAAATGAATCTGCAACCTCAGCAAAAGAATCAATAGGGTTCTCAAGTAGGAGTGAGTACCATATTAACGCCCCTTTCGTGAGAGTTTCGCCAAACTTCTTAACCAAGACTGATTCAATCTCCTACTTGGTTAAATCATTTCCTTTTACGCCTGTGGTTACCACACTAACGTGATCCAGTGGGTCAGATGTCCCGTCATATATAGGGATATCATGCATTTTAAACTTTTTGAAAATTGGCAAAGGTGTTGCACTTGGCTTCGAGGGTTGTTGTGAATAATTGTCAATATCCATACCTTTGATCACAGGAGGCACGTCAGGTATTTGTTCTATACACTCATTTTAATCCTTCAGCTGTTTCTACAGAGTTAGTACTAAACTTTGTAAATTGGAATTATTCGGTGTACCTGACCCTCCATCGCGGGATTCATTTGGTATTTCTCTACTTTCGGAGTTATCAAGTCCTGAACACGGATTTTTCAATGTGGTATTCACTGGTGGTGGAGTTTGTGTTGCGTTGGGCAATCCATTAGCAAAAGCTCGTAGTACTTCGTTCACGTATTGTGCAATCAACTACTTTAAAGCATCATGCTCGACATTTTGGTCACCTCCCCGTTGCCCATCAGTACGTGAAGCAGACCTTTCAGGTGAACTTTCTCGTGAGTGCTGAGGAGTAGCTGTGGGTGTGTGATGTGGTGGAGTTCCACCTTGTTGATTCGGCTGGTTACTCTCGTTAGCAGTAGACATGTTTTGTTGCTAAAAATGAAATTTGAAAAGTGAACAAATTATCAGAGGACAACGGAACTAATTTGTTTAACAAAAAATAGATTTCTCTGTTACAGGTCCATAAACGTTTGTTTAACCAAGTCCAAGTATTTCTATGTGTAGGATATAATCAGGCTCATAAAAAGGCATCTTGGAAACGACAGCAAAGAGAAATGATCCTAGACCGCAATTTCAACAAAGTACAAAACCACACCTGTAATGAGACACAAGTATATACATTTATATATAACTACGTATCTTTATATTTTGTGTCTGTTGCAGACCGTCACTTGCCCTTTTTAATTTTTTATTTATTATAACAGATAATAATTTCTTAATAGATAAGTCCATAAGTGCTACATATATATATTCACTTCCCTTTGGCAAACATTAGAAAGCTAATTCAAGTTAAATCTTCGTTTACTTCATTAAAAATAAATTTTTGTTGAACAGATTATAATGAAATGTGTTTATACTTGCTGCGCCAAAATCAAGATGGAGAAGGATTAAAATAAAATGGCTTAAAGCAGATTGCAATGGAATAACAACGGCAAAGTAAGGAATTATGTTAGAATCATCAAAACTCCATTAAACTTTCAACCTATAGACTAGAAGTCTTCCTACACAAGCAATCAACAATGTAAAACATAAAGTTCGATAGATGAAACCAAACTTGAGTTACACCTTTCCATTTCATCTTGATGCCATCACCGTAACTCGCATTAATTAGCGTCCTCTTGAGTAGGTACTGGAAAATTTTCAGACAAGAAAAAATTAGTGCTCCACGTGTTTCAGATAATGAATTCTTCAAACCTTAATTGTACAATCTAGGCTCTCCAATACTAAGAAAGAACTTGTCTATTAATTTCTACATAAGAGACGGTTCCTATATACAAGTATCATCTTCCGCACTACACTACGTAATCTCTACATATAATGCAGGATTAATTCTGGATTCATTTTTCATGTATGTTCCATTATTGAAGATACATTATTTTAGTATGTAGGGCTTGCACATTCTGTAAATATATTTGAGTTAGTTGTATATTGTGAGATGACTAAAATGTTGTAACGACCCAACCGGTCGTTTCGAGCATATGCACGTTGCTCAGTAATTTGAGGGCATGAGTAGCTCCGTATGATGTATTATGACTTGTGTGAATCGTCGGTTTTGGTTTTTAGGTTATTCAGAATGGATTTGGAAGAATGAATTTCATGATCGAAGATTAAAGTTGGAAGAGGTGATTAAGTTTGATTTTTGTGAATTTGACCCCGGAACGAAGTTTTGATGGTTCTGTTAGGTCCGGAAGGTGATTTTGCATTTGGATATTTCTAGAAGGAGTCGGCGCTAATTGGTGAAAGTTAGAAATTTAAAGGTTTGGAAAGTTCATGAGTTTGACCGGGAGTCGACTTTGATGGTATCGGATTCAGATTGGGGTTCCGGAAATTGGAATAGCTCTAGTATATGTCATTTTGGACTTGTGTGCAAAATTTGAGTTCATTCCGGGTTGATTTGATATGTTTCGGCGCGAGTTTTGGAAGTTAGAAGTTTAAAGTTTATTTAAGTTTGAATTGAGGTACGATTCATCGTTTTGACATTGTTATGTGAGATTTGAGGCCTCGAGTAGGTCCGTATTATGTTATGGAACTTGTTGGTATATTTGAACGGGGTCCCGAGTGGCCCGGGTGAGTTTCAGACGAGGTTCAGATCATTTTCGTTTCATGTTGTATTGCTGAAGGTATGCTGATTTTGGTGCCTCCACATCTACGGAAGAATGGACACAGATGCGGACAAATTGGTCGCAGAAGCGAGAAGAGTCTGGGTGAGGAAGATCGCAGAAGCGGAGAATTTGGTGTAAGTGCGGATGCGCAGGTGCGACGAATTGGAAGCGCAGGTGTGAATGTCTTCGCATAAGCGGAGTTTTGTTACCGCAGATGCGAGGGGTACTAGGCCAAGCTGTTTTCGCATAAGCGAAGAATCTTACCTGTCACACTCCTTTTTTATCCCACAAAAGATTTGGATATGAATTGTTGTGGGTTAAAGAATTTTTTCAATTAAAGTGACAAACTTGAATAGGGATTATTTTATTTATAGAGTCGTCACTTGGAATTGAGTTTTTGGGTGTTCCAAGTCACCTTTTATTTGAATCCCTAGTCAAATAAATGTTTGACTCTATTATTATTGGTTTGCAAAAATAAAGTCCAGGTAAGGAATTCTGTTGACCGGGGAGAAGGTGTAAAGCATTCCCCGAGTCTCGTGGTTCTAGCACGGTCACTTTATTGACTATATTTAGCTTAAATTAAATTTGGATAAACTGTGATTTATATGATTTTATGTTTTCCCTATGTCCGCTTTTATTGCTTGATTATAGCGTGATAGAATTATCTTGAAATGAGTCATGCATATGTGTACCCATTGATAACGCTTTTATTCTTATTAAGATTGTTCCGTTAAAGTGGCGCGAACGCATACCTTGCCTTCAATTTTGAAAATTGTAATTATGTCACACGAACGTATACATAAATCATGATAATTGATTTATTACTGCACGCCTAAAGCATACTAGCGATATTTATAAGTTTTCAAATCCTAAGTTTGAGATTATTGTAAAGTCACAAATTATGAAATGTGTTGTGGAGAAGTGTAGCATTTAGATATTATTGTAACTAAATATATTACTATAACGTCCCTATTATTCCTATAATCAAGCATAGAGATAATCCTAAAATGGAAATGCTTTAAACAACAATACAATTGTCACGACCCAATTTCACCTAAAGGTCGTGATGGCGCCGAACACTACAACTAGGCAAGCCAACTAATAAATTAAACATATATCAATCATTCTTTAAAAATTTTGTAAGTAATTTTATACTTTTTCCTCGCAATATTAATGAAAATAAAAAATATACTGATAATTTAAATCCAAGAAAATAATACAAATCCAAATTCTACCAATGTGTGTGCCAAGACTTGGTGTCACAAGTGTATGAGCATCTAGTAGATTATAAAAAAACCCAAATACTGTCTGAAATAAAATAGACAGAATGCAAATACAAGAAGAGACACTGGTAGCTGCAGAACGGCTCAGAAATGCAGCTCACCACTACGCCTCTGGGTAACGTGGGTGTGCGATGATAAGTCCTCCACTAGTGCCTGTCTCAGATCCTGTACAAAAAGTGCAGCATGAGTACGTAAACAACGTGTACCAAGTAAGTATCAAGCCTAATCTCGAAGTGGTAGAGACGAAAGGTCGACTTTGACACTCACTAAGGGTCAATAATAATAATTGAAATAAAAATAGAATATTTAAATCAACATGATTCATAGAATTTATAATAGTTATTATTTAACCAGCAGACAGAATTAAATTCCTTCAAATCCAACAAGTTCCAATCAATTAATTAAATTCACAAGCTGCAATTAAAATATCAAGGTATCGTGTAATTATTTTTATTATTAGGCATAATTTCTACCGAGATCGTATGACCCGATCCAGAGTGTCGTGTATACTGCCGAGGGACGTGCAGCGCGATCCACAGATGCATCTATACTGCCGAGGCGTTCGGCCCGCTCCACAAGAAAAGGAGGATATTTTCTTATGTACCTACGGAATGAGAGTATATTTATTAAAGGATGATACATATAATAATAATTGAAATAAAAATAGAATATTTAAATCAACATAATTCATAGAATTTANAAAAAACCCAAATACTGTCTGAAATAAAATAGACAGAATGCAAATACAAGAAGAGACACTGGTAGCTGCAGAACGGCTCAGAAATGCAGCTCACCACTACGCCTCTGGGTAACGTGGGTGTGCGATGATAAGTCCTCCACTAGTGCCTGTCTCAGATCCTGTACAAAAAGTGCAGCATGAGTACGTAAACAACGTGTACCAAGTAAGTATCAAGCCTAATCTCGAAGTGGTAGAGACGAAAGGTCGACTTTGACACTCACTAAGGGTCAATAATAATAATTGAAATAAAAATAGAATATTTAAATCAACATGATTCATAGAATTTATAATAGTTATTATTTAACCAGCAGACAGAATTAAATTCCTTCAAATCCAACAAGTTCCAATCAATTAATTAAATTCACAAGCTGCAATTAAAATATCAAGGTATCGTGTAATTATTTTTATTATTAGGCATAATTTCTACCGAGGTCGTACGACCTGATCCAGAGTGTCGTGTACACTGCCGAGGGACGTGCAGCGCGATCCATAGATGCATCTATACTGCCGAGGCGTTCGGCCCGCTCCACAAGAAAGGAGGACATTTTCTTATGTACCTCCGGAATGAGAGTATATTTATTAAAGTATTAATACGAGAGGATGCACAATTTCTTTTAACAATTAAATTAATTCATACAAAAATTCAAGTATATGAGATTTCAATCTCTTACTATTTTCTCTAACAATTCACAATATATATCAAACCAATTAATTAAGTAAAGAAATATAATTTACACACATAATTCATGCTTTGAGTCCTAAATTACCCGGACTTAGCATAGATAGTAGCTACGTACGGACTCTCGTCACCTCATGCGTACGTAGCCCCCACAATTAGCAACAATTATCAACAATTATTAATTTAACAGAAAAGGGCCAAAATGCCCTTGAACTATTTGAAATAGCTCAAAAATACCCTCCGTTTGTTTTTGGTACCAACAATATCCCTGTCGTCTATATTTTGGACCATAAATGCCCTTAAACCGTTAGTCTTGCCATTGAAGGTGACATGGCAGTCCAATTGGGTTAGATTTGCTTACATGGCCATCCACCTAAGCAATCCAACATGGCAAAATTATTTTTTCGGAAAAATTATTTTTCTAGATTGTTTTTTAAAAATACAACATCAACACTTATTCCTAAAAAAGTAAAAACTTTCCTGAAAAATTATTTATTTCGAATTTTTTTATTAAAACACAAAATCAACACTTATTCCGAACAAAGTAAAAAATTTCCAGAAAAATTATTTATTTCCAAAATTTTTATCAAAATACAAAATCAACACTTATTCCGAAAAAAGTAAAAACATTCCAGAAAAATTATTTTTTTCAGAAATTTTTATTAAAATACAAAATCAACACTTATTCCGAAAAAAGTAAAAAGTTTCCGGAAAAATGTTTTTTTCAGAATTTCTTTTACTTTTTTCGGAATAAGTGTTGATTTTGTATTTTAAAAGAATTTCGGAAAAATAATGTTTTCGGAAATTTTTTATTTTGCCATGCTCGATTGCTTAGGTGGATGGCCATGTAAGGAAATCTAACCCAATTGGACTGCCATGTCATCTTCAATGGCAAGACTAACAGTTTAAGGGCATTTGTGGTCAAAAATATAAATGGCGGGGATATTTTTGGTACCAAAAACAAACGGAGGACATTTTTTAGCTATTTCAAATAGTTCAAGGGCATTTTCGGTCCTTTTTCGTTAATTTAATCACCAATGGGTAATGTTTCCCTCACAAGATTAGACAAGAGACTTACCTCAATTTGCTCCAATTTAATCCAATAGTAGGCCTTTTCCTCCATTATCCAGCTCTGAATGGCTCGAATCTAGCCAAAATAAATTCGATACAATCACTAAAAATTATAAGAATCAATTGCATAAGAAAATACTACATTTTTCAATAAAAATCCGAAATTCACTCAAAATTCGTCCGTGGGCCCCACGTCTCGAAATCCGGCGAAAGTTACGAAATATGAACGCCATTCAACCACGAGTCTACCCATACCACAATTACTAAATTCCGATAATAATTCGCCCCTAAAATCTTCAAATCTATCCAAGAAGGTTTTCAAACTTTTTCTACTTAATTCAACTATTACATGATAAAAACAATGATGGATTCGGGTAATTTAACCAATATTGAGTTAATAATACTTACTCCGTTGTTTTCTCTGAAAATCACTCAAAAATCGCCTTAATTCGAGCTCCAAATTGGTAAAAATGGAAATTTTCAGAACTTAAACTCTCTGCCCAGTGATTTCTTCTACGTGATCGCGAACTTCCTCACGCGATCGCGTAGCACAAATTTTTACTACCCAAAAATAACCCTACGCGATCGCGGACTTGTCCATGCGATCGCAAAGTTCAAACTTACAGGCCTACGTGATCGCAAATCACTTCACGCGATCGCGAAGTACAAACGCGTGGCCTCCTCTGTTGCTCCACTTACTCTACGCGAACGCGACCTCCTACACGCGGTCGCGAATACCAAATTCCCACACCTACGCGATCGCGGCCCTATTTACGCGATCGCGAAGAACAAAAATCATCACTGTCTCAAACAAGCCTACGTGATCGCAAACTATCTCACACGATCGCGTAGAACAAAGTCACCTTTGCCCAAATTACTCTACGCGATCGCAGATGAACTTTATGGAAAATCAGAAGCAAATACCAGCAGCTATCAGCTATCTCCCAAAGGCCAAATATGATTTGTTAGTCGTCCAAAACTCACCCGAGCCCCTCAGGACCTCAACCAAATATACCAACAAATCCTAAAACATCATACGAACTTAGTTGAAACCTCAAATCACATCAAACAATGCTAAAACCATGAATCATACTCTAATGCAAGCTTAATAAAATTTAAAATTTCCAACTTCTATATTCGGTGTCGAAACCTATCAAATTAAGTCCGATTGACCTCAAATTTTGCACACCAGTCATAAATGACATAACACAGCTACAAAAATATTTGGAACTGGATTTCGATGCCGATATCAAAAAGTCAACTCCCTAGTCAAACTTCCAAACTTAAATTCCTATTTTAGCCATTTCAAGCCTAATTTAACTACGGACATCCAAATACAATTCTGAACACGCTCCTAAGTCCAACATCACCATACGGAGCTGTTGGAATCATCAAAATTCTATTCCAGGGTCGTTTTCTAAAAATATTGACCGAAGTCAAACTTAGCATTTTAAGGCCAACTTAAGGAACCAAGTGTTTCGATTTCAACCCGAACACTTTCAAATCCCGAACCAACCATCCACACAAGTCATAAATTAATAAAAGCATATACGAGGAGTTTTATTTAGGGGAACGGGATTTTAAAAGTCAAAATAACCAGTTGGGTCATTACAACAATCACATCAAGTTAACAGAACAGTAACATAGAGGACATTGTTCAGTAGAGCACAAATTTAAGCGCTAAAATATTAATAATAAAGCTTACCAATTTATGATTATTAAAGGAAACAAAAAAATTACAATGAAAGTAAACGTGGACCTTTATGTCAAAGACTTTGACGTCAACACCCTTTGAAACTTTAAAGACCAAAGTCGGCTTCGAACCGAAATCAGTGGTTGAAAACCTCGCCGGTGACTGAACTTCGACCGAAACTCTAATAACAACGATAATTTAAAGGCTGTTTTATGATATTGCTATAGGTGGGTTTTTTTAGCTTTATTTCAGGTTTAAAAGTTACAATTTATGGACTATTATTTTTGCTGGGTTTGGAGCGTTGATTTAGGGACTGCTTTTTAGTGAAAAAATGAGTTGAGTTTTAGCTGAGCTCCCAATTGGATTTTGTGAGGTGTTAAGTTACTGGGTTATGGAGTTTTAGAGGTGATTTTAATGGTGAAACAATGAGTGTTATGAATGTTATCTCCAAAGGAAAAAGATAAGATCCATTTGTAGTATATATTATTTTGTGCTGCGTATTCTTTTCTCTCTGCTCTCTGTCCCCAGATCTAACTTCCTCGCTTTTTGCTTATTTCTCGGATCCCCTATCTTTCCTCCTCCCCTTTTTGACTTTTCTCCCTCTTTTTTGACTTTTTGTTATATGTATGGTAGAATGAAAATTGGGGGAAGGAGAAATTGGATTCCTACCCCATGTGAGCTTTTTGAAAAGTGGGTAGCCAATTGGGAAAAGTGCATGTGCAAGATTTGTGCAAAATTTTCAACGCCACATCGTTGTGCCACCGTTTCGTTCATTTGTCTCTTTACTATATTTTATTTATTTATTTAGAGATAATAGGTAAATAGTGTAAAATACTACATCTTACTAACCAAAGGATTAAAGTAATAAATATTCAATATTTATTTATAGAAAGTCTTTAGAGCAACAAAAAATATACTAATAAAATATATTTTAAAATTTTTCTTTCTTTTTTAAAAAACAAATTAAAACAAGACTAATTATCTAAAAATATAAACTTTTTTTGTTTTAAATTTCCTTAAAAACGTATAAAAGATAAAACAAAAGCTTTAAAAATATTTACCAACTAAAAAGTGGNGTTGACCGAAGTCAAACTTAGCATTTTAAGGCCAACTTAAGGAATCAAGTGTTTCGATTTCAACCCGAACACTT
>AWOL01S0057237.1:13401-43982 GCA_000715115.1 Nicotiana otophora
AGAACTTAAACTCTCTGCCCAGTGATTTCTTCTACGTGATCGCGAACTTCCTCACGCGATCGCGTAGCACAAATTTTTACTACCCAAAAATAACCCTACGCGATCGCGGACTTGTCCATGCGATCGCAAAGTTCAAACTTACAGGCCTACGTGATCGCAAATCACTTCACGCGATCGCGAAGTACAAACGCGTGGCCTCCTCTGTTGCTCCACTTACTCTACGCGAACGCGACCTCCTACACGCGGTCGCGAATACCAAATTCCCACACCTACGCGATCGCGGCCCTATTTACGCGATCGCGAAGAACAAAAATCATCACTGTCTCAAACAAGCCTACGTGATCGCAAACTATCTCACACGATCGCGTAGAACAAAGTCACCTTTGCCCAAATTACTCTACGCGATCGCAGATGAACTTTATGGAAAATCAGAAGCAAATACCAGCAGCTATCAGCTATCTCCCAAAGGCCAAATATGATTTGTTAGTCGTCCAAAACTCACCCGAGCCCCTCAGGACCTCAACCAAATATACCAACAAATCCTAAAACATCATACGAACTTAGTTGAAACCTCAAATCACATCAAACAATGCTAAAACCATGAATCATACTCTAATGCAAGCTTAATAAAATTTAAAATTTCCAACTTCTATATTCGGTGTCGAAACCTATCAAATTAAGTCCGATTGACCTCAAATTTTGCACACCAGTCATAAATGACATAACACAGCTACAAAAATATTTGGAACTGGATTTCGATGCCGATATCAAAAAGTCAACTCCCTAGTCAAACTTCCAAACTTAAATTCCTATTTTAGCCATTTCAAGCCTAATTTAACTACGGACATCCAAATACAATTCTGAACACGCTCCTAAGTCCAACATCACCATACGGAGCTGTTGGAATCATCAAAATTCTATTCCAGGGTCGTTTTCTAAAAATATTGACCGAAGTCAAACTTAGCATTTTAAGGCCAACTTAAGGAACCAAGTGTTTCGATTTCAACCCGAACACTTTCAAATCCCGAACCAACCATCCACACAAGTCATAAATTAATAAAAGCATATACGAGGAGTTTTATTTAGGGGAACGGGATTTTAAAAGTCAAAATAACCAGTTGGGTCATTACAACAATCACATCAAGTTAACAGAACAGTAACATAGAGGACATTGTTCAGTAGAGCACAAATTTAAGCGCTAAAATATTAATAATAAAGCTTACCAATTTATGATTATTAAAGGAAACAAAAAAATTACAATGAAAGTAAACGTGGACCTTTATGTCAAAGACTTTGACGTCAACACCCTTTGAAACTTTAAAGACCAAAGTCGGCTTCGAACCGAAATCAGTGGTTGAAAACTTCGCCGGTGACTGAACTTCGACCGAAACTCTAATAACAACGATAATTTAAAGGCTGTTTTATGGTATTGCTATAGGTGGGTTTTTTAGCTTTATTTCAGGTTTAAAAGTTACAATTTATGGACTATTATTTTTGCTGGGTTNCTCGCCGGTGACTGAACTTCGACCGAAACTCTAATAACAACGATAATTTAAAGGCTGTTTTATGATATTGCTATAGGTGGGTTTTTTTAGCTTTATTTCAGGTTTAAAAGTTACAATTTATGGACTATTATTTTTGCTGGGTTTGGAGCGTTGATTTAGGGACTGCTTTTTAGTGAAAAAATGAGTTGAGTTTTAGCTGAGCTCCCAATTGGATTTTGTGAGGTGTTAAGTTACTGGGTTATGGAGTTTTAGAGGTGATTTTAATGGTGAAACAATGAGTGTTATGAATGTTATCTCCAAAGGAAAAAGATAAGATCCATTTGTAGTATATATTATTTTGTGCTGCGTATTCTTTTCTCTCTGCTCTCTGTCCCCAGATCTAACTTCCTCGCTTTTTGCTTATTTCTCGGATCCCCTATCTTTCCTCCTCCCCTTTTTGACTTTTCTCCCTCTTTTTTGACTTTTTGTTATATGTATGGTAGAATGAAAATTGGGGGAAGGAGAAATTGGATTCCTACCCCATGTGAGCTTTTTGAAAAGTGGGTAGCCAATTGGGAAAAGTGCATGTGCAAGATTTGTGCAAAATTTTCAACGCCACATCGTTGTGCCACCGTTTCGTTCATTTGTCTCTTTACTATATTTTATTTATTTATTTAGAGATAATAGGTAAATAGTGTAAAATACTACATCTTACTAACCAAAGGATTAAAGTAATAAATATTCAATATTTATTTATAGAAAGTCTTTAGAGCAACAAAAAATATACTAATAAAATATATTTTAAAATTTTTCTTTCTTTTTTAAAAAACAAATTAAAACAAGACTAATTATCTAAAAATATAAACTTTTTTTGTTTTAAATTTCCTTAAAAACGTATAAAAGATAAAACAAAAGCTTTAAAAATATTTACCAACTAAAAAGTGGTGAAAAAAATTCAAATATGGTCACAAATTAGGTGATCACAGCATGCCCCTCTTTGCTTGGAAGCATGAAGTGCTTTCAGGCAAAGAAAGATGAGCAATATGACTAATTTTTGTCCATACCATTATTCAAAAGAAAAGACAGAAAAGAGTGCAACCGAGTCCTGGTTTTGGATGGCCTACATATCACGGGTTATAAGGGAATCAAGTCGCGTGTAGTTCAAGAAAAAGGATGGAATATTGAGTTGGAGAGTCGAGTGAGGTTCCGTCGAGGCTCCGGCCTGTAGTCGTGTTATTACATCAAAATCAAAAGAGAATAAACAAGCCTATCAGTTATGAGTTACAAGATTCATATCTATAAGTCTTCTAAAACTTGATCTTGAGTCTTGACTGGTTATTCACGCAGACTCTAATCTGAACCTTGATGCTTGATCGCTGCATGTGTCAGTTCATTGTTCTACGGCCTCTTCTGATGAAAACGGAAAATGCAATGCTCGTGACTTCAATCATGTCTTGAGCAATTCACATATTTGCATCCGCTTCTGCATTGTAGATTCACTTTTGTTTTCTTTCTTTCCTTTATTTTTGGATTGAGACTTCTTTTATTGGTCATCTCGAACCCGTGCCTCGAGGTAAAACCTGCTCAGACACCAAAACAAACAAACAAACGAAATTTTTCTGTCCCAGTTTTCACTAGGAAAGTTTCATGAGTTATTTGTAACAAAATTCTATACTACTTCATAATTGAAACCAATAAAAGGTCGGGATTGGTGTACCCTAGAAAAACATGATTCTTTGGGAATGGTGTGCCCTTATTGTCTAAATGGTGCCTCAACTAAGGATTGGTGTACCTTATGTTGGGGAAATACTATAGGGAATAGTGTACCCTGATACTGGTAAGGAGACTAAGGAGTGAAGACCCTATGTCTAAAAAATAAAAATGAACTAAGGAGTGGAGAACCTATGTCGGAAAACACAGCTAGGGATTGGTGTACCCTGATACTTGTGAGGAAACGTAACCAGGGGTCGGTATCCTATATTACAGAAAACGAAAGTAATTAGGGATTGGTACCTTGTATTACTGAAATGAAATGTAACCAGAGATTGACTCCCTATATTACTGAAGAGAAAATGTAACCAGGGGTTGGTACCCTGTATTACTGAAAGGAATGTATCCAGGGGTTGGTACCCTGTATTACTGAAAGGAGTGTAACCAGGGGTTGGCACCTTGTATTACTGAAAGGAAGAATGTAACCAGGGGTTGGTACCCTGTATTATTGAAAGGAATGCAACCACGGGTTGGTACCATGTATTGCGGATAAAGTGCTGGATCCCCCTAGGCGAAAAGGTTCTACCTGAGTTAAGCTACGTAAAACATCCTGAGCGACGAGTACTTCTACCCAGAACTATGAGTTAGATCCCCCTAAGTGAAAAGGTTCAACCTGGGTTAAGCAACGTAAAACATCCTGAGCGAGAGTACTTCTACCCGGAACTATGAGCTGGATCCCCCTAGGCGAAAAGCCTCTACCTGGGTTAAGCTACGAAATCATCCTGAACGAAAAGTACTTCTACCCGGAACTATGAGCTGGATCCCCCTAGGCGAAAAGGTTCTACCTGAGTTAAGCTACATAAAACACCTTGAGAGAACAGTACTTCTACCCAGAACTATGAGCTGGATCGCCTTAGGCGAAAAGGTCCTACCTGGGTTAAGCTACATAAAACAACTTGAGCGAAAAGTACTTCTACCCGGAACTATGGGTTGGATCCCCCTAGGCAAAATGGTTCTACCTGAGTTAAGCGACGAAAAACAACCTGAGTGAAAAGTACTTGTACCCGGAACTATGAACTGGATCAAGGTTCTACCTGGGTTAAGCTACGTAAAACATCCTGAGCAAAGCGTACTTCTACCCGAAACTATGAGTTGGATCCCCCCTAGACGAAAAGGTTCTACCTGGGTTAAGCTACATAAACAACCTCAGCAAATAGTACCTCTACCTAGAAATATGAGCTGGATCCCCCTAGGAGAAACGGTTCTACCTGGGTTAAGCTATGTAAAACATCCTGAGCAAAGAGTACTTCTACCCGGAACTATGAGCTGGATCCTCCTAGGCGAAAAGATTCTCCCTGGGTTAGGCTACGAAAAGCAAGCCTGAGCGACAAGTACTTCTACCCAGAAATGTGAGCTCGATCCCCTAGGCGAAAAGAGTCTACCTGGGTTAAGCTACGTAAAACAGCCTGAGCGAAGAGTACTGCTTCTCGGAACTATGAGCTGGATCCCGCTAGGCGAAAAGGTTCTACCTAGGTTAAGCTACGTAAAACATCTTGAGCAAAGAGTACTTCTACCCGAAACTATGAGCTGGATCCCTTTAGGCGAAATTGTTCTACCTGGGTTAACCTACGTTAAACAACCTAAGCGAAGAGTACTTTTACCCTGAACTATGAGTTGGATCCCTATTACGCCCCGCATTATTACGTTGATGTTACGCTCCGTAGTATTATATTACGATGATGTTATGCTCCGCAGTAATTTATTACGATGATGTTACACCTTGTTGTATTGTACATTGAATTTGTCGTAAGATAATTGACATCCGTTCAAGGACAAGATTATTTGGAGATTTTAAGTATTATGCTATTTCAAATAAATGACGAGTAAATTCGTGAAGGTGAAAGGGTAAACGAATCAAAGAAAATGAGTTTCGGTGAAGGTTGTTTGTGTGGGATAAAATACGGCCCGATCTAAAATATCCGATATTTATGGGCTAGTACCATACAAGGTACCATATGGCCATAATAGTAAGGTGTACAAGGTATGTTAAAAGTGAGTAGTATTTTAAGTAAGTTGAGATAATTCTTAATTATTGGGTAATGGGATATTACCTAATTAATTAGGGAATTATGTGGATAATTGAGTAATTAATGATTTTTAGTGAGAGATTAATTAAAATCTTTGGATAATCAAAGATTTTGGAGGACTTAACCCCCCAAAAACGTGGCAGCCCATGAATTGTGACTCTTAAGCCATTACATTATGTGGCAAGATTTGAGATGTGGGATTGGGCATTCTTAAACAAACGTGAGTCACATATCCACTCTTAAGAAAGAGTAACTTATTCATTCTTAACATATACATTCTAACATAAGACGTCTTTAACTTAAAAGAGAGAGGCATATTCATTTTGAAATGTGAAATTTTTTTTAGCATCTTCAACAGTTCAACAAGATCTCATAAGCATCTTCAAGAATTCAAACGTGAATTTTTAGTATCCTGGCAACGTAAGATTTTGCAATTTTAAGGAAATTCGGTTTAATCTTTCTCAAGAACATTATACGAATTTTTCCCTACTTCGATCCGCCGTTATGTGTTGTCGCAATCAACGGATGTTAAAGGGATTGTCTGGAGAATCGGCTCAGGTATGTTAAGGCTATCCCTTCTTTCTTTTGGCATGATCTATACAACACGAACAAAATGAGCAAATGCACAACTTCCATAAATGACTTTATTCATAGAAATACTAGGAGTGTCTATATTCTTGATTCCCCATGTGAATTATTATTATATCTTCTATTTTTGGGTCTCAGAAAAATACGTATTTGATAAAGTTTATCCGACAGGCATATTATTTTTATAACATTCCGTGAAATCTTATTAACATATTTCTTATGCTTTTCATGCATTTATACATGTACATTGACCCATGACCAGATGGCGTTATATACGCGTATATATATATGTATATGGGATATGGGAAAAGGTTACGACGTTATATACGCACCACCACCTGATCAGCTGGTATATGTTCATGATTTGTCCACAGTGGCCGAAATGATATGATGGGATGCCCTCAGCGGCTTGATAATGTTATGAACGCATATACCTATGCATGGTATGATATTTATACGCATATGCATGACATTATAATATTAAATGATTCACAGAGCTATTCATATATACATGTTGAGTCTTTTACTCCATGTTTTTCTCGTGTCTATTATTTACTCATTTTATTCCTTACATACTCGGTACGTTATTTGTACTGACGTCCCTTTTCCTGGGGACGTTANGCGTTTCATGCCCACAGGTCCTGATAGACAGGTCAAGAGTCCTCCAAGTAGGCTATCAGCTCGGCGGAAGATGTTGGTACGCTCCATATGCTCCGGAGTTGCTATTTGGTGAGTATGATTATGACATGTATTGATTGGTATGGCGGGGCTTTGTCTCGACCTTTATGATATTTATGTACTCTTAGAGTCTTATAGATAGATGTCAGGTATACGGATACCTGTATGGCCTTGTCGGCCTATGTTTTAAGTATATAATGGATCACATTGGTCTTATAGGCCCGTATGTCTTATGTATGAGTTGGTATTACAGGTTGGGTCATCCTACGACGAGTGTTCCCTCACGTTTCATTCTAGTAATTGCATGACAATCTTTTGGCCCATTTATCAATAAGAGTATGATAATAAATATACATTATGTTGGTACTCGGTTGAGCAAGGTACCGGGTGCCCGTCGCGGCCTATCGGTTTGGGTCGTGACAATCCCCCTAGGCGAAAAGGTTCTACCTGGGTTAAGCTACGTAAAACAACCCGAGCAAAGACTACTTCTACCCGAAAATATGAGCAGGAACCTCCAAGGCGAAAAGGTTCTACCTGGGTTAAGCAACGTAAAACATCCTGAGCGAAGAGTACTTCTACCCCGAACTATGAGCTGGATCCCCCAAGGCAAAACGGTTCTACCTGGGTTAAGCTACGAACAACATCCTAAGCGAAGAGTACTTCTACCCGGAACTATGAGCTGGATCCCCCTAGGCAAAAGGGTTCTACCTGGGTTAAGCTACGAACAACATCCTAAGCGAAGAGTACTTCTACCCGGAACTATGAGCTGGATCCCCCTAGGCAAAAGGGTTCTACCTGGGTTAAGCTACGTAAATCATCTTGAGTGTAGAGTACTTCTACCTGGAACTATGAGTTGGATCCCTCCTAGGCGAAAAGGTTCTACCTGGGTTAAGCTATGTAAAACAACCTCAACAAAGAGTACCTCTACTTGAAAATATGAGCTGGATCCCCCTAGGAGAAACGCTTCTACCTGGGTTAAGCTATGTAAATCATCCTGAGCAAATAGTACTTCTAGCCGCAACTATGAGTTGGATCCCCCTAGGCGAAAAGATTCTACCTGGGTTAGGCTACGAAAAGCAAGCTTGAGCGAAAAGCACTTCTACCCGGAAATATGAGCTGGATCCCCCTAGGCGAAAAGCGTCTACCCTGGTTAAGCTACGTATAACAGTCTGAGCAAAGAGTACTACTTCCCGGAACTATGAGCTGGATCCCGCTAGGCGAAAAGGTTCTACCTGGGTTAAGCTATGTAAAACATCCTGAGCAAAGAGTACTTCTACTCGGAACTATGAGCTGGATCCCCTTAGACGAAATTGTTCTACCTGGGTTAACCTACGTTAAAAAACCTAAGCGAAGAGTACTTTTACCCTGAACTATGAGTTGGATCCCTATTACGCCCCACATTATTACGTCGATGTTACGCTCTGCAGTATTATATTACGATGATGTTACACTCCGTAGTAATTTATTACGATGATGTTACGCTTCGCAATAATTTATTATTACGATGTTACACCATGTAGTATTGTACGTTGAATTTGTCGTAAGCTAATTGACATCTGATCAAGGACAAGATTATTTGAAGATTTTAAGTATTATGCTATTTCAAATAAATGACGAGTAAATTCGTGAAGGTAAAAGGGTAAACGAATCAAAGAAAATAAGTTTTGTTGAAGGTTGTTGGTGTGGGATAAAAATACGGCCCGATCTAAAATACCCGGTATTTATGGTCTAGTACCATACAAGGTACCACATGGCCATGATAGTAAGCTGCACAAGGTATGTTAAAAGTGAGTAGTATTTTAAGTAAGTTGAGATAATTCTTAATTATTGGGTAATGGGATATTACCTAATTAGTTAGGGAATTATGTGGATAATTGGATAATTAATGATTTTTAGTGAGAGATTAATTAAAATATTTGGATAATCAAAGATTTTGGAGGACTTAACCCCCCAAAAACGTGGCAGCCCATGAATTGTGACTCTTAAGCCATTACATTATGTGGCAAGATTTGAGATGTGGGATTTGGCATTCTTAAACAAACGTGAGTCACATATCCACTCTTAAGAAAGAGTAACTTATTCACTCTTAACATATTCATTCTTAACACATCCATTCTAACATAAGACCTCTTTAGCTTAAAAGAGAGAGGCATATTCATTTTGAAATGTGAAATTTTTTTTAGCATCTTCAACAGTTCAACAAGATCTCATAAGCATCTTCAATAATTCAAACGTGAATTTTTAGTATCCTAGCAACGTGAGATTTTGCATTTTTAAGGTAATACGGTATAATCTTTCTCAAGAACATCATACGAACTTTTCCCTACTTCGATCCGCCGTTACGTGTTGTCGCAATCAACGGGTGTTAAAGGGATTGTCAGGAGAAATGGCTCAGGTATGTTAAGGCTATCCCTTCTTTCTTTTGGAATGATCTATACGACACGAACGAAATGAGCAAATGCACAACTTTCATAAATGACTCTATTCATAGAAATACTAGGGGTGCCTATATTCTTGATTCCCCATATGAATTATTATTATATCTTCTGTTTATGGGTCTCAGAAAAATACGTATTTGATAAAGTTTGTCCGACAGGCATACTATTTTTATGACATTAACGTATTTCTTATGTATTTCATGCATTTATACATGTACATGGGAACTATGAGCTGGATCCCGCTAGGCGAAAAGGTTCTACCTAGGTTAAGCTACTTAAAACATCCTGAGCAAAGAGTACTTCTACCCGGAACTATGAGCTGGATCCCCTTAGGCGAAATTATTCTACCTGGGTTAACCTACGTTAAACAACCTAACAGAAGAGTACTTTTACCCTGAACTATGAGTTGGATCCGTATTACGCCCCGCATTATTACGTCGATGTTACGCTCCGTAGTAATTTATTACGACGATGTTACGCTTCGCAATAATTTATTATGACGATGTTACACCATGTAGTATTGTACGTTGAATTTGTCGTAAGCTAATTGACATCTGATCAAGGACAAGATTATTTGAAGATTTTAAGTATTATGCTATTTCAAATAAATGACGAGTAAATTCGTGAAGGTAAAAGGGTAAACGAATCAAAGAAAATAAGTTTTGTTGAAGGTTGTTGGTGTGGGATAAAAATACGGCCCGATCTAAAATACCCAGTATTTATGGTCTAGTACCATACAAGGTACCACATGGCCATGATAGTAAGCTGCACAAGGTATGTTAAAAGTGAGTAGTATTTTAAGTAAGTTGAGATAATTCTTAATTATTGGGTAATGGGATATTATCTGATTAGTTAGGGAATTATGTGGATAATTGGATAATTAATAATTTTTAGTGAGAGATTAATTAAAATATTTGGATAATCAAAGATTTTGGAGGACTTAACCCCCCAAAAACGTGGCAGCCCATGAATTGTGACTCTTAAGCCATTACATTATGTGGCAAGATTTGAGATGTGGGATTGGGCATTCTTAAACAAACGTGAGTCACATATCCACTCTTAAGAAAGAGTAACTTATTCATTCTTAACATATACATTCTAACATAAGACGTCTTTAACTTAAAAGAGAGAGGCATATTCATTTTGAAATGTGAATTTTTCTTTAGCATCTTCAACAATTCAACAAGATCTCATAAGCATCTTCAAGAATTCAAACGTGAATTTTTAGTATCCTAGCAACATGAAATTTTGTAATTTTAAGGGAATACGGTTTAATCTTTCTCAAGAACATCATACGAATTTTTTCCTACTTCAATCCGCCGTTACGTGTTGTCGCAATCAACGAGTGTTAAAGGGATTGTTAGGAGAATCGGCTCTGGTATGTTAAGGCTATCCCTTCTTTCTTTTGGCATGATCTATACGACACGATGAGCAAATGCACAACTTCCATAAATGACTCTATTCATAGAAATACTAGGGGTGTCTATATTCTTGATTCTCCATGTGAATTATTATTATATCTTCTATTTATGGGTCTCAGAAAAATACGTATTTGATAAAGTTTATCTGATAGGCATATTATTTTTATAACATTCCGTGAAATCTTATTAACATATTTCTTATGCATTTCATGCATTTATACATGTACATTGACCCATAACCAGATAGCATTATATACGCGTATATATATGTATATGCGATATGGGAAAAGGTTACGGCGTTATATACGCACCACCACCTGATCAGCTGGTATACGTTCATGATTTGCCCACAGTGGCCGAAATGATATGATGGGATGCCCTCAGCGGCTTGATAATGTTATGAACGCATATACCTATGCATGATATGACATTTATATGCATATGCATGACATTATAATATTAAATGATTCACAGAGTTATTCGGATATACATGTTGAGTCTTTTACTCCATGTTTCTCTCATGTCTATTATTTACTCATTTTATTCCTTACATACTCGGTACATTATTTGTACTGACGTCCCTTTTTCCAGGGACGCTGCGTTTCATGCCCGCAGGTCCCGATAGACAGATCGAGACTCCTCCAAGTAGGCTATCAACTCGGCGGAAGGTGTTGGTGCGCTCCACTTGCTCCGGAGTTGCTATTTGTTCAGTATGATTAGGACATGTATTGATTGGTATAACGGGGCTTTGTCCTGACCTTTATGATATTTATGTACTCTTAAAGGCTTATAGATAGATGTCATATATACGGATACATGTATGGCCTTGTCGGCCTATGTTTTAAGTATATAATGGATCACATTGGTCTTATAGCCCCGTATGTTTTATGTATGAGTTGGTATTACAGGTTGGGTCATCCTACGACGAGTGTTCCCTCACGTTTCATTCTAGTAATTTCATGACAATCTTTTGTCCTATTTATCAATGATAGTATGATAAGAAAGATACATTATGTTGGTACTCGGTTCAGCAAGGTACCGGGTACCCATCGCGGCCTATCGGTTTGGGTCGTGACAATCCCCCTAGGCGAAAAGGTTCTATCTGGGTTAAGCTACGTAAAACAACTTGAGAAAAGACTACTTCTACCCGGAACAATGAGCAGGAACCCCCTAGGCGAAAAGGTTCTACCTGGGTTAAGCTACGTAAAACATCCTGAGCGAAGAGTACTTCTACCCCGAACTATGAGCTGGATCCCCGAAGGCGAAATGGTTCTACCTGGGTTAAGCTACGAAAAACATCCTAAGCGAAGAGTACTTCTACCCGGAACTATGAGCTGGATCCCCCTAGGCGAAAGGGTTCTACCTGGGCTAAGCTACGTAAAACATCCTGAGCAAAGAGTACTTCTACCCGGAACTATGAGTTGGATCCCCCATAGGCGAAAAGGTTCTATCCGGGTTAAGCTACGTAAAACAACCTCAGCAAAGAGTACCTCTACCTGAAAATATGAGCTGGATCCCTCTAGGAGAAACGGTTCTACCTGGGTTAAGCTACGTTAAACATCCTGAGCGAAGAGTACTTCTACACGGAACTATGAGCTGGATCCCCCTAGGCGAAAAGGTTCTACCTGGGTTAAGCTATGTAAAACTTCCTGAGCAAAGAGTACTTCTACTTGGAACTATGAGTTGGATCCCCCTAGGCGAAAAGGTTCTACCTGGGTTAAGCTACGTAATACATCCTGAGCGAAGAGTACTTCTGTCACGACCCAATTTCCCCTCCGTGTTATGTCGTGATGGCACCTAGTCTCTACAACTAGGTAAGCCTAACAGTTTGCGGAATAATGAACTAAAAATATAATTTTAACCAACTATTCAAAAATACACAACAAATCCCAAAACCCGGAACATCGTGAATCACAAACTACAGAAGGAAACATCTAGTGTCTCTATACATCAGAGTTTAACAAGGAAATATACAGAAGATAATAGACATGAGAAAGAGTAGAATGGAACTCCAAAGTCTACGGACACGGTAGATATACTTTGAAGTCTCCAAAGTTGTCCCGGCTCACTGATACTGCGGCTGATAAGGTGCACCTGGATCTGCACACGAAAAACATGTGCGGATAGTAGCATGAGGACACCACAATCGGTACCCAGTAAGTGCCAAGTCTAACCTTGGTCGAGTAGTGACGAGGTCAGGTCAGGGCCCTACTGGTAAATATATAATAAAAATAATATAGAGTGTAATACCGCAATAAAATAAAGGCTGAAATTTAACAACAATTAAATCATAGAAGGTAACACCTCAGTACACAGAAACACAACAGGGGATCTCCCGAGATACCGTCTCGTAGTCCCAAAGTAAATATGCAGCGCGAACGATAGAAATACAACTACATCACGAAATTCTTACGATTTAGACTAGGTACCAGTCAGAGAAGAAGCAGAAAATTCACTAAGCATGCTGCACAGAATTCACATAAACAATTAAGACATGTAGACATGTTGTATTAGACTAAACATGATAGCTACACATATTGGAATAACTCAATTAAGAATAAAAATAGATTAGTACTCATTAAAATGGAATAACGCAAAATAACAGGAAAACATGTTGCTGCTCAGTAAGAAAAATGGGTTTTACCACAACTAGCCCGTGTACGTACTCGTCACATTACGTACACGGCGCTCACATATCACAATAGTTCCAAATCTTAAGGGGATTTTCCCCACACAAAGTTAGGCAAGCCACTTACCTCGAACCAAGATCAATCAATCGGTAAGAATGCCTTTTCGTTGAATATTCAACTGTGAATGGCCCAAATCTAGCCAAACACAATTGCATATAATGAATACAAGCATAATAAACTCATCTAATTAATGAAATCAATATTTAAACAAAATTTCCGAAATTAACTCAAAATCGCATGTTTTCCCACGTCTCGGAATCGGATAAAAGTCACAAAATCCGAAATCCCATTCACTCACGAGTCTAACCATATCAAATTTACTAAAATCCGACACCAAATGGTCCTTCAAATCCTCAAATCAAACTTTTCAAATTCCTAGTCTCAAACTCCCAAATTACACCTTAAATACACACTAACTAGGTGGAAACATAAATGAGGAAGCAAGATTATTGATCAAAAATAAGCACAAGGGACTTATCTCAAGAAATATCTCAAAAATGCCCTCACAAATCGCCCTAAACCGAGTTTGCAAAGTTCAAAAATGACAAAAATCGCGAAGCCCTTTAGTTTTAAGCACTGCCTAGGTAGTTCCGCACCTGCGGAGCCTGGGCTCGCACCTGCGGCTGTGCTGGTGCAGGAAATGTGCGCATCTGCGCAATTCACTTGCCCACCTCTGCCTTCGCACCTGCGATGAAAAGGCCGCACCTGCGGAAATCCCTTCCGCTTCTGCGGACCTTGCGCACCTGCGATGACTCTAACGCATCTGCGGGCATCGCAGATGCGGAATTCACCTCGCACCTGCGACCCCTGTCACTCCTCTATTTTCCCGCTTCTGCGCTCGCCTCTCTGCACGTGCGATCATGCACCTGCGGTCTCTCCACCGCAGGTGCGAAAATGACAGATGCTTGAAGACTTCAGTAGCAACTCAAATCTAACTTTTGATCCGTTAAGCACTCGAAACTCACCCGAGGTCCCCGGGACCTCAACCAAACATACCAACCAATCATAAAACACCATACGAACATAGTCGAGCCCTCAAATTACACCAACTAACGCTAAAATCACAAATCATTCTCCGATTCAAACTTAAAGAACTTGAAACTTGCAAATTCAACAACCGATGCCGAAACCAACCAAACCACGTCTCATTGACTCCGAATTTTGCACACAAGTCATATTCAACATTACGGACCTACTCCAACTTCCAGAATCGGACTCCGACCCCGATATCAAAATTTTCACTACCGGTCCAAAACTCCAAAATTTTGACTTTCGCCATTTCAAGCCTAAATGAGCTACGGGCCCCCAAAACACATTCCAGACATGCCCCTAAGCCCAAAATCACCCAACGGAGCTAACGAAATCGACGGAAATCTATTTCAGAACTATCTTCATACAGTTACGACTACGGTCCAAATTCTAAGACTTAAGCTCTCATTTAGGGACTAAGTGTCCCAAAATACTCCGAAACTCAAAACCAATCATCCCGGCAAGTCACAATAGCAGAAATAGATATAGGGAAAGCTGTTAATAGGGGTTCGGGGCTCTAACTCTCAAAATGACCGGTCGGGTCGTTACAACTTCTACCCAAAACTATGAGCTGGATCTCCCTAGACGAAAAGGATCAACCTGGGTTAAGCTACGTAAAACAGCTTGGGCGAAGAGTACTTCTACCCGAAGAATATGAGCTGGATCCCCCTAGGCAAAAAGGCTCTACTTGGGTTAAGCTACATAAAACAACCTCGGCGAAGAGTATTTCTACCTAGAACTATTAGCTGGATCCCCCTAGGTGAGAGGGTTCTACCTGGGTTAAGCTACGAAACTGGGAGGTATGTATAGTAGGGACACAAGCTGAAAATAAAAACAATGGAGATTTTGAGAAACTTACCTTTTGTGACGTTCGCCTTTTGAGAATTGTCATTCTGCGTTGCTTTGTTCCTGCTTCAAATAAAGAAAAATTGTGACTGTTTAAAATGGTGGTCAGTTTGTGGCCTTGATGCCCTTACCGAGGTTGGGTGCCTTGTCAATGTATCCGTTCGCTTCAATCGAGAGCCCTGTAATCAGTCTTACCATCCTTTCTTTGCCTTTATTTCGACACGAAGTTATACCGAAAGGGATTCAAAGAAAAACAACAATGCAATGGAGAATGAGTTTAACAAGAAGTGTCCATTTCGGGGAATAAAAATCAAAGAAGGACTTATCTGGGAGTACATGCGAACTTCAATGAACATGAGATGCCTTGGACTGGATGCCTGATCCTTGTAAACTGTCCGACCCTTAAAAATGCATCACAATTGTTTGCCTCGAAACCGAGAAACCTTGCCCGGGATTGTGTCGATGCTAGTGACTGTGAGGATCCTCTTTTCGATTAGTAGTGTCCTTTGCGGCTTTTCACCAGCTGACCTCTATCATTTCTCTTCTCACCATCGCCTTATAATGCTCTTTGTGAGTTTTCACTAACAAGACTCTCTCATTTTAGCCTCTTTACTCCCTCATCGCCTTACGATGCCCGTGAAGGTTTTCACCAATAAGACCCTCTCATTGTATTTCTCTTATTTTGGTTGCATCAGATTCAAGTGATTGTATCTTCCAACTTTGAACATTCTCGTTGATTGATCGGAAAGACTTGAAAAGGATTTGGGTAAAAAGGATTTGGATTGAATTACAACTTTAGAATCTTTCAGGCGAAACCATTGCCGAACCATTATAACATCTGTCATAGTTTCAACTTTTGGGGGAATATGTATTTTTATTTTGGTGTGACTGAACCCCAGAGAGAGGCTGCCTACGTATCCTTTCGGAATCAAGTCGAACGTAGTTCAATGAACATGAACTTGTTTGGATTTTTGTTTTGTTTTTTTTTTCTTCCTCTTTCTCTTTCTTTTTTTTTCTTTTCCTTCTTTTCCTTTCTTCTTTATTATTATTTTCTTTTTCTTTTTTCGTTCTTTTTTCTTTATTTGTTTTTCTTTTTTTTTCTTTTAATAGCATCCTCAGGTTCCAAAGAGGGTAATCAAAGAAAGGTAACCAACTCAAAAAGGTTAGCAAAGTATGTCATGTTATTAAATTTGCATGAAGTCTGCAAGCATGTCATGTTATTAAAATCTGCATTAACAGAACTAAAAAGAGAATAAGAAAGGTGACAAGATTAAGAAAAGAGACATTCCTCGACAATGAAATATTAATGTCATTTTATTTATTTTTGTTTTAAAAAAATAGAAGGGTTTACATCAGAAAGTAAGACAGTAAAGTAAAATATCCGGATTACATCCTGAAATAATCTGGACGTAGAAAGGATAGCAAGATCGGTTATCGAGACTCCCGTCTAACAGGGAACTTTCAGGTTTGGCGACCATTTTTTAGTTTTTCTTCTATCTCGGCAATGGTTATCATGGCCTTCAATGCCGTATCAAATTCCTCATCAGCACAAATCATTCGAATGATTGGCCCAGTGTTGTGAGCAGGCAACAGATTGTCTGTCACCTCAATAGCCTCTTCGTCCCGAAGAACGATTCTTTCGGCTTCAGTCAAGTCTTCAACTGCCCTTTTGAGGGTCCAACAATCCTCAGTATCATGTCCCATTGCTCTAGAGTGGTGTTCACATCTAGCATCAGCCTGGTGAGTGGGGGACTCGGGGTTTTGCCGGTTCGGGGCCGCTGGCTGCAGCAGACGTAACCCGATTATATTTTGAAACAAACTTGAATATGATTCACCAATATGGTGAATTGATTCCTTCTGAGGGGCTCTCTTGGGCGAGGATTGTATTTGGGAACATTTGGTTGGGGATTATATGGAGCATGGTAGGGATGGGCATTTCTGGGATATAGAGCTCGATTTTGTGTATAATGCTCTAGTCGCGTGTAAGATTGCACGTTCATCACCACATAGGGAGGTGGTGCCACGACATAAGCATTATCTTGATGGGTATAATAGTGTTGTGGGACCTTAGGAAGCATATATGATAGGTTGAATGACATGCGGGCTCCCCTCGAGCTCAAAGCCATCATGGGTCCCTCTTCCCTCTTGTTTATGTTCATCAAACTCCCCGAACCATTTTGAACGGTCTGTGATGCGGCCTTAAAGGGAGCATGACTCAAGATTCGGCATGTGTTTAAACTATTTTCGACCATCTCCCCAATTTTGGTAGCTTCGGCGAACGGATTACCCATAGCGGACAACATGTTCTAGAAGTAGTCCGCCTCTTGGGCCTGTAGAAAGACCGTAACCATTTCTGCTTCGTCCATTGGAGGCTTTACCCTGGCAGCTTGCTCGTGCCATTTGACAGCATACCCACAGAAGTTTTCAGCGATTATCTTTTTCAAATTGGACAAAGAGTTCTCTTTATTGATTTTTTCACTCTTGCTTTCTTTTTCTTTTTCTCTTTTTTTTTCACTCAGTTTATTTAGTGGCAATATCGAATCCCTATTATTTTAGTCACTCTTTTCATTCTTTCTTTTTTTTTCACTCAATGTTTTTTAGCGGCAATGATCGAATCTGATGGGGATTGCCTACGTATCATGACGCTGCATGAATCAGATCATTACGTAGTTCAGGAAGATCAGAAATAAAATAGATAAATTAACTCCTTTTGTTTTTACTCATATACAAATAATCCGACAAAATCTCCCAGCAACGAAAATAATTTTAATTTGTTTTTTCGATTTTGATTTTTTTTTTGAAATTGGTGAAAGAAAGACTTCTAAAGAAGAAAGAAAATATTTTTGGATTTTGAATTTGTTTTTTTTTTTGTAAATTTCAAAAGAAAGAAAATATGTTTTTGGATTTTGATTTTTTTTTCGAATTTTGGAAGAAAGACTTTTTTTTATAAAAAAAGGAAGAAAATATTTTTGGATTTTTGGATTTGACGTCTCAAAGAAAAACTTTTAAAGAAGGAATTAAAGGAAAATATGTTTTTGGATTTTTGAAAATTGGGGGCCGGAACCGATGAGGTTTGCCTATGTATCTCACATACAGAGAGATTCAGACCCTCGTAGTTTGATCGGTGTTGACATAACAGAAAAACATAATTTGTTTTTGAAAATATTTGGCTTATTTTTTAAATGACTATTCTTCTTTTTTGTTTTCAAACTTTTGGCAGAGTTTCAGGATTTTTCAAATACCTGGATTTTTCATAACCGGGTAAGTTTCTCTCTCCTCACTCTTTGTTTTTCTTGATTTTCTTTCCCTATTCTAGAAGATGGTCGACATGCAAGCCAAAACAAATAAGTGCACAAGTAGCACGTTAAATGTATCAGGATGGTCTTTTAAATTGGGTACACCTATCCTAGACGGACCCAACTCATGTGTTGAGTCCCCAAAGGCAAATGCACGTGATGCAAACAAACGTACCTACTAGGGATCCGGCATGAGGTTTGTTCTTCTAGGTTTAAATCCTGGTGGAGAAGGTATCTAGACTGGCTTACTCGAGCGGACAACTCGAGCCGGGGAGGGTCAGCGTACCGATAGCATTGCTTTCCGGCTTAGCTGGTGGTGCTCTCCGCCTAAAATATGTGTGACTAAAATCCTTCACCAGGTGACAAACACCTCGGCTATCTCAAAGAAAGCGAGCTATGTCAAGCAAATGCCCAATTTAAATTCAAGAAGACTTAGAGGAGTGCGAAAGAAGACCGTTTATATGTACAGTTCAACAATATCAAAGTGGTAAAAAGCGAACAAATAGCACATTAGACCCAAATAAATTACAGTATATACCAAAATTAATAAAGTCAAATAAAGTCAACGTACAAGCTCGAATTCTTGAGATTCTCAGCAGAGTCACCAGAGCTGTCACACCCCTTTTTTACCCCACAAAAGATATGTATATGAATTGTTGTGGGTTAAAGAGTTTTTCCAATTAAAGTGACAAACTTGAATAAGGATTATTTTATTTACAGAGTTGTCACTTGGAATTGAATTTGGGTGTTCCAAGTCACATTTTATTTGAATCCCTAATCAAAGGAAGGTTTGACTCTATTATTATTGGTCTGTAAAAACAAAGTCCAAGTAAAGAATTTTGTTGACCGGGGAGAAGGTGTAAGGCTTTCCCGAGTTCCGTGATTCTAGCACAGTCGCTTTATTGACTATATTTAGCTTAAATTAATTTTGGATAAATTGTGATTTATATGATTTTTATGTTTTCCCTATGTCAGCTTTTATTTCTTGATTATGGCGTTATGGAATTATCTTTAAACAAGTCACGTGTATGTGTACCCATTGATAACACTTTTATTATTATTAAGATTGTTCCGTTAAAGTGGCGTGAACGCATACCTTACCTTCAATTTTGGAAATTGTAATTATGTCACACGAACGTATACATAAATCACGATAATTGATTTATTACTGCGCGCCTAAAGCATACTAGCGATATTTATGAGTATTCAAATCCTAAATTTGAGATTATTGTAAAGTCACAAATTATGAAATTTATTGTGGAGAAGTGTAGCATTTAGATATTATTGTAACTAAAGATATTACTATAACGTCCTTATTATTCCTATAATCAAGCATAGAGATAATCCTAAAATGGAAATGCTTTAAACAACAATACAATCTCATCAAGTTAACAGAACAGTAACGTAGAGGATATTGTTCAGTAGAACACAAATTTAAGCACTAAAATATTAATAATAAAGCTTACCAATTTATGATTTTTAAAGAAAACAGAAGAATTACAATGAGAGTAAAAGTGGACCTTTACGTCAAAGACTATGACGTCAACACCCTTTGAAACTTTAAAGACCAAAGCCGGCTTCGAACCGAAATCAGTGGTTGAAAATCTCGCTAGTGACTGAACCTTGACCGAAACTCTAATGACAACGATGATTTAAAGGTTGTTTTATGGTGTTGCTATAGTTGGGTTTTAGTTTAGCTTGATTTCAGGTTTAAAAGTTGCAATTTATGGACTATTTGTTTTGCTGGGTTTGGAGTATTGATTTAGGGACTACTTTTGGGTGAAACAATGGGCTGATTTTTAATTGAGCTCCTAATTGAATTTCGTGACGAAGTAGTAGTGTTTGGCAGTGGTGTTAAGTTACTGGGTTATGGAATTTTAGAGGTGATTTTAATGGTGAAAAAATGAGTGTTATGAATGGTATCTCCGAATAAAAAGATAAGATCTATTTGTAGTATATATATTTTTTTTGTGCTGTACTTTCTTCTCTTTCTGCTCTCTGTCCCCATATCTAACTTCCTCTCTTTTTGCTTCTCTCTCGGATCCCCTCTCTTTCCTCCTCCCCTTTTTGACTTTCCTCCCTTTTTTTTTGACCTTTTGTTATATGTATAGTAGAATGAAAATTGGGGGAAGGAGAAATTTGATTCCTACCCCATGAGAGCTTTTTGAAAAGTGGATAGCCAATTGGAAAAAGTGCATGTTCAAGATTTGTGCAAAATTTTCAAGGCCACATCATTGTGCCACCCTATCGTTTATTTTTCTTTTTACTCTTTTTTATTTATTTATTTAGACATAATAGGTAAATAGTGTAAAATACTACATCTTACTAACCAAAAGATTAAATTACTAAATATTCAATATTTATTTATAGAAAGTCTTTAGATTAACAAAAAATATACTAATAAATATATTTTTAAATTTTTCTTTAAAAAACAATTAAAACAAGATTATTATCTAAAAATATAACCTTTTTTATTTTTATTTTCCTTAAAAAAGTATAAAAAGATAAAACAAAAGCTTTAAAAATATTTACCAACTAAAAAGTGGTGAAAAGTTTTTAAATATGGTCAAAAATTAGGTGATCACATTACCGCAGATGCGACAGTGTGATCGCATATGCGAAATTTCTGGGCAGAAGCTATAAAAAATCATGGTTTTTTGTTCTTTATCATATTTTGAGATTTGGGGCTCGGAGTGAAGCGATGTTGGAGGAAAATTTCATCACAAGGATTGGGGTAAGTATTGTTTTGGTTATATTTCGCGAATCTATCTTCATTTATGGCAATTGTTTGATGAATTTTAAAGAGAAATTGGGGGGTTTTGCCTAAAGTTTCATAAAGTAAGTTTTTGAGTTTCGAACACTGATTTGGAGTCGGATATGAATGAAACTTGTATGGTTGGACTCGTAATCAAATGGGCTATCGAATTTTATAAGTTTCGTTGGGTTCCGAGGCACGAGCCCGTGTTTGACCTTTTGGTTGACTTTAGACTTTTGATTAAAGATTTGACCTTTATCACTTGGAATTGTTTTCTTGGGCTTTATTTGATGTATTTGAGTTGCTTTTGACTAGTTTCGAGCCGTTCGGAGGTCGGTACGCGCGAGATGGCATTTTTGGAGTATCGCTTGGCTTGCTCGATATTAGATTTGGCTTGTTCGAGGTAAGTAACACTTCTAAACTTGGTGCTGAGGATATGAAACTCCGAATTACGTGTTATGTGATTGATGTCGAGGTGACGCGCATGATAGGTGATGGGCGTGTGGGCATGCACCATGTGAATTGTGATTTAGTTGATTCAGTGAAACTGTGTATCTATCGTATCTGAATATTTTTACTGTACTCTATGTGTTAGGGCACTTGAGCTATGATTCATGCTAGAAATCATGTTTATGCTATATGTTGATACCACTGGGACCCACAATGGTCGTTCTTTGCTGATAAGTTATTTGCTTAATTGTAGTTATGTACTCAGTCGCATTCATCATTACATATCATATCTTAGTCTATGTTATTGTATATTGTCACATCTTATATCATTGATTTGGGTTGCTTAGCATGAGTGTTGTGAGCCCGAGAGACTCGAGAGATTGATGATGGAGTGAGGCCGGGGGCCTGTTGTGAGTGATATTTATGGGATCAGGCTGCACGCTGTAGCAGGCTTTATTGATTCACGCCAGGATTTGACTTATTATAGCGCTTGGGCTGGATCGGACCCTCCGGAGTCTGCACATCCACAGTGGGCGCAATTGCTAGCAATCATTTACATTTGGGCTGGATCTGCCCTGGTTCATTTGCATTGGGTTGGATCTGCCCTGGTTCATTTGCATTGGGCTGGATCTGCCCTGGTTCATTTGCATATAGGTTCATTTGCATTGGGCTGCATTTGCCCTGGTTTATTTGCATATTTAGGCTGGATCTGCCTTGGTTTATTTGCATTTGGGTTGGATCTTCCCTGTACAATACTGAGTGACTGAGTGTGCTGAGTATTGAGAATGATAAGTGTGAATACGAGACAGTGAGATTGAGTACTCTAAGAGGGTGAGTAAATGAGTTCATTATTGAGATGCATTGCTTTTGACATACGTACTTGAGATGCATGCATAGAGATCCATTTCCTTCTGCTACACGGCTTTGGTGACATTCATGGTTTTACCTGTATATTGACATGTAGGCATAGAGATGTATTTTCCTCATGCTATCTGAAAATGAAACATCTTATTTATTGTTGAAAGTTTTTTGGGAAAAATCACGGTTTTCAAACTCATTCATATGCTTTTGGTGTTTTCGGTGAAATATTTGGGATTTATCGTTATACTCGAGAAGCATGCCTATTTTTCCGTAACTGTGAACTTTTGAGCATCTTACCTCTGAGTTATTTTCATGTACCACTTTATTATTGTTATGACTCTTGCTGGTTATTGGAGTTGGACCCTGACCCTTGTTCAAGCTCGTCACTACTTTCCAGCTAAGGTTATGTTTGTTACTTATTGAGTACATGAGGTCGGTTGTACTCATACTACACTTCTGCACCTTGCGTGCAGATGTTGGGTGCTGATGTTGCTGTACACGGCGGGAGCTGAATTTGAAGATGTGTCTGCGTTCCGGTCATAGTTGTCTCTTGATCTTTGTAGCTTTAAAATTTTAATTTGTTCTTGTATAGTTCAAACAAATGATGTACTTTATTTCATATCAGTTTTGTAAATTCTAATTTTTAGAAGCTCATGATTTGTACTATCAGTCATTGGGAAATTCTTGTATAGCAGCAGTTGTATTATCATTTATTCTCTTAATAAATCTCATTAAATTCGATCGTTATTAATTGGCTTACCTAGCGGGTTGGGTTATGTGCCATCACGACTAGTTGGGTTTTTGGATCGTGACAAATGTTTGTGAAGCTTTCTGCGTATATATTCAGTTTCCAGCCCATATCGTCCAGGGATATTAACAGTGCATTAATTCATGCAATAGAATGAGCCTACTGGCAACTAATTGGGTCATTCTGTCGAACATCTGATGTGCAAAGCATATTTGATTCTTTTACCACCAACAAGCAAGTAGCTCAGACATTGCAAAATCAAATTTCCATACAACATATAACAAAGCACAGTTAGGTGTTCGATGCCTTGTTTGGGTGATTGCTCTGTCGATATGCCTTATTCTGTCCCACACTGGATATTTTGAAAACAAGAAACTTGTTTATGAGATATCAAGAATTTAACATGCTCGCTGAGGCCCGTAACGTGGGCTTGTGACCCAAGTGGAGGCAATAATGTGATTGGACATGTTTTGCTTCAATAGGTGAGGCTTGGGCCATAACTCGGTTGGATTGCGTTATTGTGTACCGATCTATTGAGTGCGTGAACGCGTTTAATTGTCTTGACAGAGCAGGCCGTGATTAATCGAGTACGTGTGATGCGTGCCAGGTTAATTGTCTTGGTTCGACCTCACCCATTATCCTAACTTGGACCTTCACATTTTTAAGGCATCCAGTTATTTTTTGAATCATTTCATAAGATTTTTAAAATATACTTTTGATAACCGAAAAGAATAAAGTATTGTTATAAAATAACAATATTAGGCAGTTTATATAATATTTTTTGGTGATCTCTCGATGGCTCAAACTAGCCTATTTATTAGTGTGTAACGATAACCAAATCATCACATGCTTGTAAGAAATTTAGTAAAGGAGACTTGCCGCCTATATAACACTTGGCCAATGAATTTTGCCGCATGGATAGGCACTTTTCACTTGGCCAATAAGCTCAACACTTATCTATAAACCTTTTTCTAGCTATCCGCTTGTCTTTAATACTTTTTCATGACATTCACATAATATGTTATGACGCCCTTGTACGTTCATTAATAGATAATGTGTTTCGTTAGGATCTTACTAGGAAAAACTTTTATGGAAAAAATATCCTTGTGAATAAAAGAGTAAACATATCTCATAATACGCATAGCTAGCTGTCTCATTAAAAATTTTGTCAAGAAAATTCAATTGGGACAATACCTTGGTTAAGAAAAAAGAGTATAATACGTATTTTCATCCCCGTAATGAAAATATCACTTTATATCTCGTAGACGACGCATTTCAATCTTGTATACTAAAGTTTTAAATATTAAGGTCGGCGGTACCTTATTGAACAGATCCGTCAAATTATTACTTGAACGAACTTGTTGAATGTTTATTTCACCATTCTTTTGATGATCATGAGTGATTTTTTTTTTTTGTGAAATATATTTTGTTATGTTTTCTTTAACGTATCCTCCTTTTAGTTGAGCTATGCATGCGCATTTTCTTCAAATAATTTTGTTGGAATATTCCTTTGAAGATGGAGACCACATGTTTCCTGAATGTGTTAGTTATTGATTTCAACCAAATATATTCTCGACTTGCTTCATGAATGGCTATTATCTCTGCATGATTTGATCAAGAGATAGCAATCATAGTCTATGTTGTTGAACTCCAGGATATTGTTGTATCTTCATAAGTAAATAAATAGCCGGTCTCAGGTCGAAGTTTATGCGGATAAGATAAATAACCTGCATCCGCATAACTAATTAGGTGAATTGCATTCATTTGAATAGAACAAACTCATATTGATCGTTCCTCGGAGGTATCTGAATATATGCTTAATACTATTTTGGTACTTTCCTGTTGGGGAATAACTAAATCTTACTAATAAGCTTATAGAGAAAGCTATATCCGCTCGAGTATAGTTTGCAAGATACATTAATGCCTCAGTTATAGTAAGATATGATATTTCGGCACCAAGAATCTCTTCATCATTTTCATAAGGCCGAAATAAATTTTTCTTTATGTCAAGCGATCTTACAGCTATTGGGGTACTCAATGAATGTTATATATTCATACAAAATCGCTTTAAAATATTCTCTATGTAAGTTGATTGATGAATAAATACTTTATTTGTTAAATGCTCAATTTATAAGTCAAGATAAATATTTATCTTAATAAGATCTTTCATTTTAAACTCTTTCTTCAGATATTCTGCTGCCCTTTAAAGCTCTTTATGAGTTCCAATAATATTCAATTGATCTACATACGCAATAATTATGAAAAAATCATATACAGACCTTTTATAAAGTCTGAAGGGCAAATCGAACCAGTTTTATACCCTTCAATTAATAGGTATTTGCTTAAACGATTATAACATATGTGCTCTGATTGTTTCAATCCGTATAAAGAATTTTGAAGCTTTATCGAACAAATTTTTCGGGAACCTGTATATGCTCCACACACTTTAATCCTTCAAGAATTTTCATAAAAGTTTTATAGTCCAATGAGCCATATAAATAGGTTGGACAACATCCATCAAACGCATATCTAATTTCTAACTTCTAGACTAATAAGATAGCTAAAAGTGATGTATCCACCTCAGAAAAATATATCTCCACATAATTAATGCCAGATCTTTGCAAAACTTTTGGTGCCACAATCCACGCTTTATATCTTACGACTTTATTTTTCTTATTTTATTTTCACACAAAAATCTATTTATACCGCACTGACATTATACCTTTAGGAATTCGAACTATGACAAAGGTTCAAATATACCCCTGTACTTTCAAAAATGTCTAAGAATACCCCTCGTTATACTATTGGGTTATCTATACCCTTGCAGTCATACTTTGGGTTCAAATATACCCCTCATTTAAACGGAGGGACCGGTTGGCCAATTCTAAATATCTCCTAATTAATTAAAAAGACTCATTACCTATACCCGAAAAGCAAATTTCTAAAGCAAAATATTTTTTGTAAAACCTGAAAAAAACTGAAAGTTGTTTTACTAAAAAATGAAAAAAAACGAAAATATTTTTTTTCCAGTTTTTACAAAAAAACGATGCTTTAACAAAAACTGAAAAATATTTTCTAAAACAATATTTTTGTAAAAACTGAAAAATAATTTTCTAAAGCAATTAAAAGTGGGAAAAAAATTGAATGTTTTTTTACTAAAAACTGAAAAAATCGAAAATATTTTTTTCCACTTTTTACAAAAAACGATGCTTTACAAAAAACTGAAAAATATTTTCTAAAACAATATTTTTGTAAAAACTGAAAAATAATTTTCTAAAGCAATTAAAAATGGGAAAAAATTGAATGTTTTTTACTAAAAACTGAAAAAAATCAAAAATAGTTTTTTCAGTTTTTAGAAAAATATTGCTTTAAAAAAACTAAAAAATAATTTCTAAAGTAATATGTTTTGTAAAAACTAAAAAACAAAAACTGAAAAGCAATTTTCTAAAGCAATATTTTTGTAAAAAATGAAAAAATAAATATTTCCTTTTTTTCAGTTTTTAGTTAAAACCATTCAATTTTTTTCAGTTTTTAATTGCTTTAGAAAATTATTTTTCAGTTTGTTTTCCAGTTTTTACAAAAGCATTGTTTTAAAAAATATTTTTCAGTTTTTGTTAAAGCAGATTTTTTGTAAAGACTGGAAAAAAAATATTTTTGTTTTTTTTAGTTTTTTGTAAAAATAATTTTAGTTTTTTTCCAGTTTTTACAAAAAAAATAATTGCTTGAGAAAATTGTTTTTCGGGTATGGGTAATGGGTATTTTTAATTAATTAGGAGATATTTAGAATTGGCCAACAGGACATTGACACGTGTCCGTCCGTTTAATGGGGGGTATATTTGAACCCAAAGTATGAATGCAGGGGTATAGATAACCCAATAGTATAACGAGGGGTATTCTTAGACCATTTTCAAAAATACAGGGGTATATTTGGACCTTCGTCGTTCGAACTATAGGTCCTAAAACTTCGCAGTTTTTAAATGAAACTAATTCCACTCGTCTCTTTATTTTGGCCAATCATTTCTCTGCCTTCATTCTTCGATAAATTTTGGTTCAAGATCCTCGTCTTGTTGCATTCTTTCAACAATAACATTATAAGCAAAAATATTATCGATCGACTACTATATCATTTCAGTCCATAGTTTTCCTGTATAGATATGATTTATTTAGATCTATTCATTTTTATTACTTTCAGGCACCTGAATCTTTTCTGAGATTTTATTAATTTTTATGTCTCGAGGCTCTTCTTAAGCCATAGACTCCATATGATAATCATCTTGATCGTGATTTGCTTTTTTTTTGTTTTTGAGGATTTATTTTTTAAAATTGATCTACCACGCTTCTGTCGTGGCTTAGACTCATTTATATTTATAGATCGTCCTACTAAAATATCAACTCGAATTAGAGATTTGCACATGGAATATGAGATTTAGTAACCTTTGGTAGGTTACTAAAATTTACGGTTTTAAAATTTTGTAATCGTATGTGTACCCATTCATATCGAGCTATAGGGAATACCATTACCTTAAGGTGGTCACATTATTCCTTCAAACTGGTCCATAATTCATATGGATCTTTCAGAGTTAAGTATACAGTCTTTAACCCTTCGTTGAGATAATGACGAAAGAAATCGTAACCTTCACTTTATCCTGGCTTGATGCTTCATTTTCTCGTATAATTGTTCTCAAGACCTTTAATATCGCGGTAAATTTCAGCATTAAAGACCGATGATAAATAATTCTTTTCGAAGATATCAAGTGCCATAAATTTAAGCTTTGATGAATTTGGCTTAGTGAAAACTCTCGCACAAAAAAGTGGATTAGAAATAATAAGAACGATACTAATAAAAATATTTATTGTAGTTGTTGACGAAGACTAATTTAGAGTTTACTTTTAGCAACTAACGAAAAGAAGTATATGTAATTTTATACAAGTATTCCCGCTGCCTAAATAAGTTAACTTTTAATATTAGAACTAGTGATATCCATGCGGGTTACGTGGTCAAAATACTGCACTCATAAGAAAGTAACTAATTATTATTTTTATTAGTCTTTTTAGATAACAGAATGAAGAATTAATTCTAAAAGGAAATAACAATACTTACATAGTATATATTAATAAACAAATAGTTGAGTTTTTGTCTATCAAAAGAGCATAATTACGCTACAGGTAGAAGCACAAAGAACCACTAATTTTGTTCCTGTGAAAGCTTTCTTCCCATAACAGTAAATAAATAGAACTAGCACTGTATTTGCACTTACAGGGAAGTTCTGAAAATGGTAAAACTTGGTTATAAATACGTACCTAAAAGGAACTAGAGTCAGCTCAAGGATAATGAAAATGAAAGTAAAGACTCGTGCTCATTACGTGTTATAAAATAACAATATTAGTCAGTGTATACAACTTTTCTTGATGATCTTATGATGTGTAACGACCCGACAGTTATTTTATGTATTTGCGCTCTGTTTCCCCTTTTGATGCTGCACACATGTGTAATTTTGGTTATATGACTTGTGGGGTTGATTGGTTTCGCTCCGGAAAGCTTTCGGGTTGATTTAGACCCTTTGGTTCTTGGTTTAGAGGCCAAAGTTAGAAATGTTAATCAAAGTTTGACTTTTGTGAAAACGATCCCGGAACGGTATTTTATTGGCTCCGATAGGTTCGTATCGTGATTTTGGACTTGAGCGTATGCCCGGAATCGAATTCGGAGGTCCGTGAGTTGATTTGTATTGTTTTGTCAAAAGTTGACAACTTGACGTTTAGAAGATTTCTCAAGTTTGACCGTGGGTTGACTTTTGGCTATCGGTTCGGAATTTGGCTTCGGAACTTGGAATAGGTCAGTTATGCTATTTAGAACATGTCTGCAAAACTTAGTGTCATTTGGAGTTTACTTGATAAGATTCAGACGCTTGGTTGCAATTATAGACGTTCTTGAACTTTTCTTTGAAATTTATGCGTTTTGATGTCTGATTCGTAGTTTTAGACATTCTTTTGTGTCATAAACGCGCGAGCGAGTTCGCATGATATTTATACTTGTGTGGATGTTTGGTTTGGAACCCCGAGGACTCGGATGAGTTTCGGACGCATTTCAGAATGGTTTTGAAATGAAATAAGATATTTGGTGTGCTAGTGCTTTGATGTCGCAATTGCGAGCACAAGCCTCGCAATTGTGAATAGGGCAGGGGTGGTCAGATGTTGCAAATGCGACTTTCACCTTTGCATTTGCGAAGACAGTGCATGCCTTGGTTGAGTCGCATTTTTGACCATTTGGTCGCTTTTGCGAAGAAAGTCAGCTTTGCAATTGCGAAGCCTTTGTAGTAATTGCGACATCTGAAGAGGTTGTCAGGGTTCGCAATTTCGATCCCTGTTCCGCAATTGCGAAGGTTCGCAAATGCGAACTCAAGGTCGTATTTGCGATATTTGCAGCTGAACAAAAAGGCTGGGAGTCTAGATTTCATATCATTTTCTCTCAAATCTGAACCCTGGACTCGGTAGGAGGCGATTTGGAGAGGGAATTTTCATCTACAAATATTGGGTAAGTGATTCTGATCAATTTCCAACTATATTTCATGATTATATCTTAAATGTAATATCAAAATTATGAGAATCAAAGAGGAAAAATTGGGGACTGTTGTCAAAGTTTTGAAAAATAAAGATTTGAGTTTTGAGAGTAGATTTGGACTCGAATATAAAAACAAAATACATATATGAACTTATGGGGTTATGGGTAGTCGGAATCTATCCTTGGACCCGGGTTTTGACCGGGGGCCCCTGATTGACTTTTGTTGACATTTTAGAATATTTGTAAAGATCATAACTTTATCTATTGTAATTGATTTCTCTTGCATTGTTTGCGATTACTGAGTCATTGTTTTGTTAGATTTGAGCTGTGTGGAGGCGAATTTAGGGAAAACGCTATTTTCGAGGGTTGGGTTGGCCTAGTTGAGATAAGTATCTTGTCTAACCTTGTGTGGGGGAGCTACATCTTAGGATTTGGGTTGTTTGTGCTAATTGTATTATGTGGAGGACGTGTACATAAGGTGACGAGTGTATGCACGGGCTATATATGGTATTTTGATCGATTTAGACTTTTAGACTTCTTCCATGCATTTAATTAAATATTTTATAACATGTTACACCTTTCACTGTTAAATTTCCTCTCACATGCTCTAATTGACGTTGTTAGTATTTGTTCTATCTCTTGTTGTTGTAATTGCTCTCACATGCTTTATTTGAAGTCACTACCTCTCTTATTGTCTTGTTGCTCCTTTATTGTTAAATTACTCTTACTTGAAGTCGTTATTTCGTGGAATATCTTCTTGTTGGGTTATTGATGTTGAATTTGTGGAAGTCATTATCACATTGAGGTTGAAGTTTTTAGTTGTTGAGATATCTTTCCTTGTTGAGTATTTATCATTCATTTTGTTGTTATTGAGATCCTTTTACACATTGTGATTGAGCCATGGACTATACATTATGGTAACACTGGTATTATTTATATAA
>AWOL01S0057244.1:0-10594 GCA_000715115.1 Nicotiana otophora
CTACAGGCCACAAATAAAGCCTTACAATCAGGAGGTATTTCAAAGAAGAAAGAAGTGGGAGCCGTAATGGTGGCCTAGGTTTTTAAGTCTCCTCTCGCATACCAAACACCCCCACCTACATACCAAATGCCTCCACCCACATATCAGCCTTCACCTCCAGATACCAACAACATGCTACTATCTACCATGCCTATAACTCCCAACCCGCATATTACCACTCACCACCACCCGCCTGCCAAAACTGCCAAAATCCACGACCAAACTTCGACCGCAGACCACCTAGACAATACACCCCAATGGCTGATCCCATAAACCAATTATATGAGAGATTAAAGGCTGCTGGTTATGTCACTCCCATCCCTGCCTTTACTATGGAGAAATCCACTCAGTGGATTAACCCGAACAACATATGTGCCTATCATTAAAGCATAAAGATACATACAATTGATGAGTGCCGCACACTGAAAGACAAGATTCAGACACTGATCGACAACAAGGTCATACAGGCAAATGAAGCTGCACCAAATGTTCGTAACAATCCTCTCCCAGATCACACAGTTGAGGGGGTAAATGTGATAGAGACTGACGAGGAATGGGATCCAGAACATCCGCCACAACCTTGGCTTTCCCCGGGTGATATAGAATATCGATGTCGTAATCCTTGAGTAACTCAAGACATCTTCTTTGCCTCAGATTTAGCTTCTTTTGTTTGAAAATATATTGAACACTCTTGTGGTCCATGAATACATCCACATGGACCCCATATAGATAATGGCGCCAAATCTTCAATGCAAAAACCACCGCCACAAGTTCTAAGTCCTGTGTTGGATAATGTTTTTCATGATTCTTGAGTTGCCTAGAAGAATATGCTATAACATTGTCGTGTTGCATTAATACACACCAAGCCCAATTCTTGAAGCATCACAATATACCACAAATCCATCTGTACCCTCTGGCAGGATCAACACTGGCGCCATAATCAATATTGATTTTAACTCCTGGAAGCTCCTTTCACAAGCATTAGACCATTGGAACTCAACTGCCTTCTGAGTAAATTTAGTCAACGGAGAGGTAAGAGTAGAGAGCCCCTTCACAAACTTCCTGTAATACCCTGCTAAGCCCAAAAAACTGCGAATCTCGGTTGGTGTTGTAGGTCTGGGCCAATTCTTCACCATTGCGATCTTTTGAGGTTCAACCTTAATTCTTTCACCGGAGACAACATGACCCAAGAATGTGACAGATTCGAGCCACAATTCACATTTTGAAAATTTTGCGTACAATTGGTGCTGATGAAGATTCTACAAAATTGTCTTAAGATGATCGACATGGTCCTCTCGACCTTGTGAATACACAAGAATATCGTCAATGAAATCTATCACAAAGGAATCGAGAAAAGGCTTGAAAACCCGATTCATAAGATCCATAAAAGCTATTGGGGCATTTGTTAACCCAAAGGACATTACCAGAAATTCAAAATGCCCACACCGGGTCCTGTAAGCTATTTTCGGAATATACTGCTCCCTGATCTTCAATTGGTGGTACCCGGACCGTAAATCAAGTTTGGAGAAGTACCTAGCACCTTTTAACTAATCAAACAAATCATCTATTCTTGGTAATGGGTACTTGTTTTTTATTGTGACTCTGTTGAGTTGCCGGTAGTCAAAACACATGCTCAGTGATCCATCTTTCTTCCTCACAAAGAGAACATGTGCGCCCCATGGCGACACACTCGGTCGGATGAAACCATTCTCTAAAAAATCCTTCAATTGTTCCTTTAGATCCTTCAATTTTCTTGGTGCCATCCTATAGGCTAGAATAGATATAGGTTGTGTGCCTGGTATCACATCAATCCCAAAATCAATCTCCCTGTCTGGCGGAATCCCAGGTTGCTCGTCAGGAAAGACCTCTAAAAGTTCATTCACCACTGGCACAAACTCAAGTGTAGGTGCCACATCATCAGTGTCCGTAACCTGAACCAAATAGTAGATACACCCCTTGTTAATCATCTTCGTGGCCTTAAGGTAAGAAATAAACCAACCTTTTGGCATCACATTATCCCACTTCCATTCAATAACTGGCTCATTTGGAAATTCAAACCTCATATTTCTAGTCCGGCAATCGAGCTTGGCAAAACATGAATAAAGCCAATAAATTCCCATAATTACATCAAAATCGACCATCCCCAATTCAATGAGATCGGCCATGGTGTCCCGACCACGCACCATGACAACACAACCCCTATAAACCCGTGCGGCNACAAGCATTAGACCATTGGAACTCAACTGCCTTCTGAGTAAATTTAGTCAACGGAGAGGTAAGAGTAGAGAGCCCCTTCACAAACTTCCTGTAATACCCTGCTAAGCCCAAAAAACTGCGAATCTCGGTTGGTGTTGTAGGCCTGGGCCAATTCTTCACCATTGCGATCTTTTGAGGTTCAACCTTAATTCTTTCACCGGAGACAACATGACCCAAGAATGTGACAGATTCGAGCCACAATTCACATTTTGAAAATTTTGCGTACAATTGGTGCTGATGAAGATTCTACAAAATTGTCTTAAGATGATCGACATGGTCCTCTCGACCTTGTGAATACACAAGAATATCGTCAATGAAATCTATCACAAAGGAATCGAGAAAAGGCTTGAAAACCCGATTCATAAGATCCATAAAAGCTATTGGGGCATTTGTTAACCCAAAGGACATTACCAGAAATTCAAAATGCCCACACCGGGTCCTGTAAGCTATTTTCGGAATATACTGCTCCCTGATCTTCAATTGGTGGTACCCGGACCGTAAATCAAGTTTGGAGAAGTACCTAGCACCTTTTAACTAATCAAACAAATCATCTATTCTTGGTAATGGGTACTTGTTTTTTATTGTGACTCTGTTGAGTTGCCGGTAGTCAAAACACATGCTCAGTGATCCATCTTTCTTCCTCACAAAGAGAACATGTGCGCCCCATGGCGACACACTCGGTCGGATGAAACCATTCTCTAAAAAATCCTTCAATTGTTCCTTTAGATCCTTCAATTTTCTTGGTGCCATCCTATAGGCTAGAATAGATATAGGTTGTGTGCCTGGTATCACATCAATCCCAAAATCAATCTCCCTGTCTGGCGGAATCCCAGGTTGCTCGTCAGGAAAGACCTCTAAAAGTTCATTCACCACTGGCACAAACTCAAGTGTAGGTGCCACATCATCAGTGTCCGTAACCTGAACCAAATAGTAGATACACCCCTTGTTAATCATCTTCGTGGCCTTAAGGTAAGAAATAAACCAACCTTTTGGCATCACATTATCCCACTTCCATTCAATAACTGGCTCATTTGGAAATTCAAACCTCATATTTCTAGTCCGGCAATCGAGCTTGGCAAAACATGAATAAAGCCAAATAATTCCCATAATTACATCAAAATCGACCATCCCCAATTCAATGAGATCGGCCATGGTGTCCCGACCACGCACCGTGACAACACAACCCCTATAAACCCGTGCGGTCACAATAGACTCGCCAACCGGAGTAGATACAGAGAACGGCTTAGGAAGCTATTCCGGTTCAATCCTAAATTCCATAGCAATATAAGGGGTAACATAGGACAATGTGGAACCGGGATCAATAAGAGAATATACATCATGCAATTGGACAGTCAATATACTTGTGACAACATCTGGAGAAGCCTCTACACTCTAGCGACCACTCATAGCATAGAAACGGTTGAGTGCTCCTGAACTCTGCGCAGTACCCCTAGCTGCACCACGCCCTACTGGTGCTGGAGTGCCTCGAGTTGGAGGGGGTGCTGAAGATGTAGCAGCTGCAGAACTATATGGTTGTGTTGTGCCCCTGCCCACACCCTGACAGGATGAATGACACTCCCTCTGAATATGACCCCTCAATCCACACCAGTAACATATAAATAGGTCAATGTAGCAGTTTCCCAGGTGCATCTTCCCACACCTGGGACATGGGGGCCTCCGCTGCTGCTGGAATCTCCCTCATGATCGGCCCTGCTGGTGGGGTCCCCTGCTGCCCTGATAGGGCTTGAAACGACTCCCCTGCTGCTGACTGGGCCTTGCTGGCGGTGCACTGGCTGAAGACTAAGCAAAAGACTGGGACGGCCCTGATGACACTTCCATGAAATCAGAACTTGCCCCACCAAATGACTCCCTATAGTTGCCCGTGGACCGGGCCTTACTGGTACCCTCTCGCTCCATTATGTTCTTCAACTTACGGTTCTCTGTAGCTTGAGAAAATGCTACCATCTTCCCATAGTTCATATCTGAATTCAAGGCAGCTGTAGCGGCCTCATTAATAACCAAGGGGCTAAGACCCTGCACAAACAGGCGCACTCTAGCTTCCATAGTAGACAACATGAGAATGGTCTATTTAGACAGACGTGCGAACTCCAAGTGATACTCCCACACTGTCTTACTTCCTTGCTTAAGGTTCTCAAACTCTGCGGCACGAGCTGGCCTAGTCTCGGCCGGCAAGAAATGGTCCATAAAAGTGTTAGTAAACTCACTCTACCTCGCTGGAGTGGGTGCAACATTTGATCTCTGGGCTTGAGAAGCCACTATCTGTGTCAACAGCTAGATTGCACCCCTAAGATTAACATCAAAAACACCAGCATCAGAAGCTGGAGCTGGAGGTGGAACCGGAATAGCAATTGAAGGAACCGTTGCACCCTCAGTAGGTACAGGAACTGGTGTGTCATGGTCAGGTGTAGTGGAATCAGGCAGTGTAGCAGTCGGGGGATTATCCTCACCCCTCGGGTATCCACCTGCATCATCAAATAAAGGGTCAACTGCTACTCCTAAGGCGGCATTGACTCCTTGGCCAGTTCTTGCTCCATTCTTAGGTGCCATGTATTGAACGTTAAAGGAATGCACGAGTTAGAGGGGGAACAGTTTCACAATTAGTTTAATCGCACGATCCAGAATATTAAAGAAGGGTATTGTTCCTAAATGTCCAAGTAGCCTCCAACTTATAGATGTGGTCGACAACACACCGATAAGAAAGACTCTACTAGACACGGCTCCGAGACATCCTAGGACACTTTAAAACCTTAGGCTCTGATACCAAGTTTGCCACGCCCAACCTCGGGAAGCGCGACTAGCGCTCAACCGAGTGAACCCGATCGAGCAAGCCTGTTAGATACTTTCTACCCAGCTCACCCATGATCAAGATAAGTTACGATTTCATTAATTAGATAGTAGGAAGTTCATACATACAATACTAAATCGTTTCCTTAGTTACTCGACTTTTAAGTCTCAAAATACAAACATTCTTATAGCTTAAGTGGAATAAGTGATCAAAACACAACATAACTTGTTTAATATTCCCAAGACCCATATACAACCTACATAGTGTCTACGGAACGTCTAAAAGATACCAAAGTGTCTATGATAATGCCGATGATAAAGCCCCGGCTATACCCTGAGACGTGATAATAATATGAACAAAAGATACAAAATGTGACACTGGGAAAGTGGGGCTCACCAAGTCTGTTGGGAAGAGGATGTACAACTATCGCTGATAAGCATTACCTGCTATGGAACCACCTGCATCCATTTAATGATGCAGCGCCCCCGGCAAAAGGGACGTTAGTACCGTCTAATAGCACTAGTATGTAAAGCTAAATACCATCTCAATAGAATGAATTATAATACAGGGGGAACAATCGAGAACTAAATAAGCGCTTCAAATAATATCAAAACATCAAGTTAAGGATCACATAATTTTCAAGTCAATTTCCATGTTATTAGGTTGGGTGATCTTTAGTGCCAATATTCCACAATTCACAATACCACTGTATTCTTACACGGAGTCCGATCACGACCTGATCGGCTAGGTTGTCTCACATGAGACATCAACCATAACCACAGTTTCATCATAATTTCCAACACAATGCCACCATGTGTGCGACATGGCGTCCGATCATCTCGTATCATACTTCTTTCATATACTTTCGATTCATTGCCCCTAGTGGCTAAAAGTTTAAAGTCATTCTTGGCACTTGGCCGTATTTCATAATTCTAGTTCCCCTTTCCACATTCAAACATCATTATCATTATTAACAACAATAAGTATTTCCAGGAATTCGGGAATCTTAGGCACATAGAGGCTTTTCATACAATTTGGCTTAATAACGTTTATTTCGATCTTGACTTGAAGTCTTAACATTTGTAACACATATTCCACATTTTGAACACATCCTCAAATGGAGAGATGACATGATGAAACGTTTACAATAAATATTGAACATACATCCTTCAACACAAACACATCGGGAATAGCCAATTCAGTAATGGTCAAGGACTTACACCGATTACATGAACACCGTGGGATTCGATTCTAAGAAGAAGGCAGTTTAGGCAATATACCTCAATCGAGCTTCCTTTAAACTTTAAAACAATCTAGAATTCTTAGCACTTCGATCTATTTCAGAAATATAACAAGTTGGACCAAGATTAGGAAGATGGTCATGATTCAATCTCATTTGAGCATATTATCAAACACTAGGTGTGCATCAATGTTTTAAGGCCCTTTTTGTAGAAGAATCCATCATTCCCCAACCCATTCTCTACAGGTTTAGCTCATAACTTTCCCACATACTTCAAGAATACATACATGCAAGACAACAACCCCCACACCCAATAATTGTCTCTCTAATTATCCCATTTTTTGTAAATTTCTTAATTGAGAGCAAGTACGTAGATTCTTTCCTTTAGGATGAAAACTTTCTTTGTTAATCCTCAATGATTGAGCAATAATTGATGGATAATAGGTTGAAGGTTTCTCCCCCACTCTAAGAACTCTCTCTCACTCTAAAATATCAGAAATGTGCTCAAAATGAGCTATGGCTTATGTTTTAACGAAGAAGGGTTGGGTTTAAAAACCCTAAAAATGAAGCTCCAAAATAGGATATGCGGTCGCATTTGCGACCGCAAAATGGTTATGCGATCCTCATATCGATCGCATAATATGGGTGCCAAACCTGGAAAGGAACTGACCAGGTCTGCGGTCACTATGCGGCCCGCAGACCTGTTCTGCGGTAGCATAATGCACCACAGACCGGTTCTGCAATCGCATAATGCACCGTAGAACCTCCCTCTGAAAAATATCAAAATTTGATATGCGACAAGAGTGCAGCCCGTGAAATGGTTATGTGGTCGCATAATGGGCCACAAAAATGACATCGAGATGACCCAAAAAACTGCCCCACTGTGCGATCATTCTACAGTCCATAGAGTGGTTCTGCGGTCGCAGAATGGGCCGCAGAAATACCTACTTCTGCCCAACATTTTCCTTTAACTCCCAGCACACTATTCAATACAGAAAGTCGAAACCGCGGCTCGCAAGATCACCGTGAAGAATTTCTACTAGTGTTAACCTCTTCGCCTACCCCGTCATCACGGAACCCTGGTTTTTAGAAAGATTTTCACCGGGCCTTACAGCTTGCCACATATTGATTATGCTATCGTGGAATTGACATGCCATTTTGTGGCCATTCTGCTGGACAAATATTGATTCTTCTACCACATAATTGCACCACAAAATTGATTTCGGGGGTCTTTTTTGGAATTGTTCAAATCCGACCCTATTTTGATATAAGGTCTTAGGGGGTCATTTTACAAGGTAAAATCAATTTGTTTTAGAGAGAGAAGAGAGTTGTTTTAGGGAGAGAAGGAGACGACCTAGCATGCTAATCATCCATTCTTGCCCAGATCTTCAAGAATCAAGGAAGCCAATCACTAGATCTTCATCTAAGAGGCAACGTTCTACTCCCTAGCCCTAAATTTCAGGATTTGGACTAAAAGTTGGTAATAAGAGGTATGATTCTTAGGGGTGGAGGCTATTGAACTAGAAATGGTAAATGATTTATTGTGGGGTGTAAGGATTCCACCATAGAAACCGTGTAGTGGAAATTGCACCTAGTGCTTGATGAAATGCTTAAGTGAGCTAAAAGCATGAATCTCTCACTAATTATGGTTCAATTTTTTATATCTCTAGTTGATTGTAATTGCTAGAAGTGTTGGGACGTTGTGGTAATCTAAGGGAAGCTCAAGCAATGTAAGTTGGCTAAACGTCTCCCCTAGAATTGAATCCCATGATGTTCTTGTAAGTCCTGAGTTATTCATTATAAATTAACTATTCCGAATAAGATTTGTGATGAAAGGCATATGTTCAAAATGTGTTATGGATGCTCTTATTATATGATGTTATCCATCGGGAATGTGGTAAAAGCATGAGTTGGGTATAAAATGTTATGATGCCAAGTAGCGTTTCAAGTGAAGGCTATTATGCCAAATTGTGTAAGAAGTCTCAATGTGCTTAAGACTCTTAATTCCTTATAAGTGTACTAAAAGTTGTGATTAGAGATTATTTGTTGTCGATAATCTATAAAGATGCTTGAAAGTGAAACTAGTGAGTTGAGAATATAAAGTGTGGACACCGTGCCAAGAATGAAGGTTATACTTGTGGCCAATAGCACCAATGAAATGAAATGACGTGTGAAATATTATGAAATGAGCCTTGATTCAACTATTCCAAATTTTCTCCGAAAATTGAATTATCCAAAAGCTTATGTACTCAAGTCATGTCCAGATGTGGTTGTTCTAACTAATGTTATGCTTGGTAGGTATTTCCAATATGTTTTGACTTCTTACATATTCATGAGTTGAAATTGTGTATTTCCCTTTTGTGAAAAGTTATTTTAAGAGTATTCTATATGATGATGTTTATGATGATTATCCTTGAAAGTAAAGAAATAAAAGTGCGGAATATGATATACGACCACAGTTCCTTGAATGAAGAATAATATGTATGGCCAAGGGAGCCAGTGAAACAATGATGTTGTAAGTAGTTAAAAGTAATTGTCAAGTGATATATACTGTGAAAGGTTATGAGATGAACGTATTTGTACTTATATTTCCAATGTGTTAAAAGATCCAACACCCTCATGAGGAAAGGCTATTGTCACGACCCAAACCAATGGGCCGCGACGGGTGCCCGAGTCCTACTTGTCGAACACCCCTGAGCATGCGTATAAGATATAAACATGAATAACATCTGCTGAATTATGAGAATAACATACATGAGGAAAATCTTCCCAAAAGACATATGTACATATACGTGCAGAATACGTAGGGCGAGCCGACAAGGCTGCTATAGACAACTATATACCTAAAACTGGAAGCCGGCAAGGCCACATACTACCCAACTATACATAACTGTCTACACACATCTAATAGAAAATACAACTGTACAAAGACGGGACTAGGCCACATTATACCCTTATAGGTATACAAGCATATCGTACCAAAATCAAAAGCAGCTCCGGATCAAGTGGAGAATGCCAACTCTCGCTGATCAAGAATCCTAAAAAGGGGGATCGTCAACTTGCCTACCTGCACCTGCGGGCATGAAGCGCATGCCCCAGGAAATAGGGCGTCAGTATGAATAATGTACTGAGTATGTAAGGCATGAAGATCAATACATAAGAGACATAGATGAAACATGGAATAAAGAATTTCGTCTGAATGTCTAAATAACTTTGTAAATTCTGGAACATTTATAATGTCATGTCATGCATAGGTATAGGTGTACATAACATCGTCAAGCCTCTGAGGGCATCCCATCATATCATCTCGGCCATTGTGGGCAACATCGTCAGCATATACCAGCTGATCAGGTGGTGGTGTGTACATAATGTCGTAACCTTTTCCCGTATCCCAAATACATATAAGTACATATATTTATATGCGTATATAACGCCATCTGGTCATGGGTCAATGTACATGCAGAAATGAATGAAATGCATTAAAATGTTATTAAGATCAATATACCTTCCAGATAAACTTTATCAACTACTTATTTTTCTGAGACCCATGAACAGAGAATGTAATAATAAGATACATGGGAATTCAAGAACATAAGGACATATAATACTTCTATGAATAGAGTCATTTATGGAAGTTGTGCGTTTACTCGTTTCGTTTATATCGTATGGATCATGCCGAAAGAAAGGAGGGCTTAGCCTTAACATACCTAGAGTAGGGAAAATCCGTGTGATATTCTTGAGAAGGGTTACACCGTACTTCCTTAAAATTTCAAAATCTCACGTTGCTTAAGATACCATGAAATCTCTATTTAAATATTTGAAGGTCCGTACCCTTTTGCGTTGCTTCAGATTGACTTCTACATTGCGATTCTTTTCAATTGTGAAAGATGTGCATCTTTTAATTGCTAAACGATATGTAGTTGCTTTGAATTACAATGCTTACCTTTGAATTGTCCAAAGATATGTAGCCTTCTTTGATTTAAAAATTCGTTATGCTTGAATTAGTTGCCACCTACCCCTAATGACTAAGAGTCATGAATTGGTTGCCACCTACCCCTAATGACTAAGAGTCATTTGTTTTGATAGTGGCTTGCTGCCACGTGGGGGTGTGTGGTGGTGGTGGGGGGGTTAATCTTAGCCCATAACTCGTTAGTTAATTAATTAGGTAATATCCCGTTACCCGATAATTAACTAATTACCCACATAATTAAGAATTATCTCAAGTTACTTAAAATACTACTTATTTTTAATAC
>AWOL01S0057246.1:0-18933 GCA_000715115.1 Nicotiana otophora
TTATTATGCCAAATTGTGTAGAGATTGTGATTGGGGTTACACCTCCACCCACATATATTGGGGAGAGGCGGCAGGGCCGCTTTATCTATGATTTTGGTATTGTTTTTGCACCACCACCCACCTATATATATTGGGGTAAGGCGGCATGGCCACTTTGTGTAGGTATTGGTATCGTTGATGCATTTCCACCCGCATATATTTGGGTGAGGCAGCAGGGCTGTTTGTGTGAAAATGGGTATTGTGTTTACACCTCCACCAGCATACATTGGGGTGAGGCGGTAGGGCCTCTTGAGTAGAGATTTGGTATTNGACAAAGATATATGTTCAATTAGTGTTTCAAATGCTCTTATCATATTGTATTATAAATTTAGGATGTGTTCCCAATTATGGATTGTGTATCTACGTGTTATGATTCCAAGTCGTGATTTATGTGAAACATTATTATGCCAAATTGTGTAGAGATTGTGATTGGGGTTACACCTCCACCCACATATATTGGGGAGAGGCGGCAGGGCCGCTTTATCTATGATTTTGGTATTGTTTTTGCACCACCACCCACCTATATATATTGGGGTAAGGCGGCATGGCCACTTTGTGTAGGTATTGGTATCGTTGATGCATTTCCACCCGCATATATTTGGGTGACGCAGCGGGTCCGTTTGTGTGAAAATGGGTATTGTGTTTACACCTCCACCAGCATACATTGGGGTGAGGCGGTAGGGCCTCTTGAGTAGAGATTTGGTATTGTGCTTACACCTCTACCTGCATACATTGGGGTGAGGCGGCGAGGCCGCTTTNCTTTGTGTGAAAATGGTTATAGAGGATCTCATATTAAATTCTATAAATGTTAATGACAGCTCTTGATGATCCTGCTTTGGTTTAAACAACTATCTATGTTATTCTATTGTCGCCTTGATTCATCATATTCATACTGTATTTCCGAGTTCTTAAATTGATGTTTGGTTTNATGTTAATGACAGCTCTTGATGATCCTGCTTTGGTTTAAACAACTATCTATGTTATTCTATTGTCGCCTTGATTCATCATATTCATACTGTATTTCCGAGTTCTTAAATTGGTGTTTGGTTTGCATATTAGTACTATTCGACATGTACTAACGTCCCTTTTGCCGGGGGCGCTGCATCTTTAATGGATGCATGTGGTTCCATAGCGAAGGATACTAACCGATGATTGCAGTGCTCATTCTTCCCAACTGACTTTGTGAGCCCCATCTCATTCCGGGGTTGTGCATCTTTTGTTTAGTATGTGTTATCGTGCTTTGGGGTATAGTCAGAGCCTTGTTGCTGGCACTATCATTGTACTCTTTGGTATTTTTAAAGGCTCCGTAGACTAAGTGTGGGTTGTATATGGGTGTTGGGAATGATAAACAAGTTGTGTTGTGGTTAAATCACTTGTTCCACTTTGAACAATAAAGGTGTGTGTGTGTTTTGAGACCTTACAATGAAGTAATTTATGGTAAGAAATTGGTATTGCAGACATGATCATCTTACTGTCTGATTAACGAAAATATGTATCCTATTTATTCATCGATGAGTCTGGGTAGAAGACAATCTAATAGGCCTCGCTGGAGGTATGGGTTATCTTCCCCTAGCATATAATCAATAGGCCTTGCTGGTGTTATGGGATATATCCCTCAACCATAATCAATGTAAGCATGTATGAGGCATAAGACATGTGGTAACATCATATGGACTCAAGCGATCATGAAGGAAACCATAAACAGAATCACAAACATAATCTGACGCTCATTGTCCATAAGTTGGACAGATAAACCTATCACCATTTTAGGGAGAAGCTGAGTATGTACATGAGATACTAAGATAAATTAATGCGTTATGATCCCTTTATAATCAATTTAGAACCAAGGAACTCAAGATTTGTCAAACTCTTCGAATTTCCAAAAGTTTCGGCAGAGTTTCCCCTAAAACGTGATGATCCCCAAAAACAACAACAAGCACCACAATAGACACGGGAATAGATACTCGGCCAAGATGATACCATCAAACTAAAGGAGATCCAGTTATCCACAATAGTGTCAAACGATCGACAAAAAGGAATTGTGAATGTAATGTCAACTCATAGTGGCTAACTTGTGACATGAAATTCTAAATATGTTATAGGAATAATCTAAGCATCCACATATGATAATTAAGCTTATGTAATCTTAAATGAATTTATTAGGATCATATGGGGTTTAGGTATACATAACACATAAAAGGAACGGAACAAATGAAAGTCTAGATGGCATAGGCCAAATAGGGATTTTCCCTTTTGCTCTTATTGTGTTTTGAAGTTCCAACCTAAACTATTTCCTTCCACAATTCACATGTGGAATTAAAAAATATACAAGGATACAATACATGCTGATATTTCCCTTGAACAACCCTAAAAGATCAAGAAGAAAGGCTAGAACATAGCTAAATTAAATCATGCCGAAAACAAAACAAAAACCCTACAGACCTCTTGTGTTCTTGCTTCCAAACCTTGTTCCCTTTTATCCACACATTACTTATGCTTGTATCAGTAAAATACAAAGGTGAAAAGCTTCCTTAACCACGAAGCGCTTTCCAAAAAAATAGTTGTAAGGAGAAAGGGGGATGGCAAAGTATTACATATGTCGTATGTATCGCGTTGATGTGTTTGCGTTATGATTTTGAATTGCGAATGATGGAATTGCTTCAAAACCCTAAGGATGTATTTGGGATGTCTAGAGAGATTTTTCAGGTTTGATTTGGGTCGAAGTGAGCCTTAGAGATGAAGGCTACAACTTTATATATCAAGATAAACATCAACTGCACTTGTGGGTCCCAAAGGGAGCTGCTTGTGCAGTTTTGTGAAAAAGCGAATATCTGTATACTCCGATGTCGTATCGATGAATGGTTTAATGAGTTGGAAACTAGACTTGTATATCTTTAATTTGGTGGTTGGATAGCCCTATAAATCCAATTACATTAAGAGAAAATCTCAGTAACGTTAGACCTAAGTTTTATGTAAAATTATCAACGTTACTTGCGACAGCTTTTGTCAACTTTTGTTTCCTAACTCGTTTGACTTAAAAACATAACATATGACTATAATATGTCTAAAATACCTAATAATATCACCTCCTTATCATGTTAATCATCCTAGTATCACCCCCAAAGTACGGGTTATAGCATTCCCAACTTCGCGTTTCGACGAAACTTATTTTCTTCGATTATTTTAGCTTCTAATCATTCAAACCCTCTTGGTACTTACAATTCATGATCTTAAATATTTGCAACCTCAAAAGTAACATGATTAACTTACATTATGTACTTTAAAAGATGATCTAATCTCTGAGCATACATCAGCTGACTTATGATGTACTTTTACGTACGAAAACATGGGGTGCAATAGTTTTACTCTTCGCGGTCGCGAAAAAGCCTTTGTGATTGCGAAGAATAAATTTCAAAAACTTCCTAAACCTCCTACGAGAATGCGATACTACTGACGCGATTGCGATGACCAAACGCCCTAGGCTTCACGTTCGCGGATCTGTCCTTGCGACCGCGATGAAAAATGTGTTCCACCGCATGAGCTCACCTTCCTTCTACATGAACACGTCCCCACACTCGCGTTCACGATGAACAAACACCCCAAGGCTTTGCAAACACATCCTTATCTTCGCGAACGTGAAGAGCAAAAAGCCATATGCCAGCGAAGACTCTACGTGATTGCAACAAATTCTTCGAGATCGCGAAGAGGGATACTAGGAGCATAGAAATCAAAAGTTCCAACACGTGAAGAAATTGTCTAAAACCCATCTGAAACACACCGAAGCCCCCGGGACACTGGCCAATCACACCATCCAATCCCAAAACACAATTCGAACTTATTCAAAGCCTCAAATCACATCAAACAACACCAAAACCATGAATCGCGCCCAATTCAAGCCTAATGAACTAATTTACATTTCTAAATGCAAAACTAACAGCGAACAAGCCTAACCACATCAGAATGACTTGAAAATTTCCATGCAAGTCCCAAATAAACTAAATGACCTATTTCAATTCCCAAAATAACAATCCGAGCCCTATATCAGTAAAGTCAACCCTCTGTCAAAGCTATAAACCTTCCAAACCTTTAACTTTTCATCTTTCGCCTATTTATGTCAAAACAACTTATGAGCCTCCATATTTACATCCGAACATATGCCTAAGTCAAAAATCACTATTCGAAGCAACCGTAACAATCAAAACACCGTTATGGGGTCATCTAGATAAAAGTCAAACTCCGGTAAACTCTTTCAACTTAAGCTTCCAACTTTGGGACTAAGTGTCCCAATACACTCCGAAACGCACTCGAAACCAAACTAACAACCCCGGAAACTCACGTAACCACAAATTAACATATAAGAGACAATAAATAGGGGAATGAGGCTACAATACTTAAACACAACCGGCCAGGTCGTTACATTCTCTCCCGCTTAATAAACTAATTTCGTCCTCGAACATGCCAAGAATCATTTGGGAGTCATCAAATCACTGAAAGAAATCACCATACACATTTTCACGGGTGATCCCACGTCACCCCAATCATCAGAATCCTAACAATACTTCCTCAACTTAATATTGTTCCTTCCATCCATACTAATAAGCCTTAGAACCAAATTTCAACATCCAAACATTTCACCAAAAACCCGATCTTCACATAACAATACTGTATCAACCGCAACCCGCCATAAAAACTATTGAATAAATCAACAAGGTATAACCACATGATGAAACACATCACCCATCAGCCCATATCAACACCCCCGGCCACAATAGTTGCCCATAATCCAACCCAGTATTGGTAACTATCTTTATATCAACTAGTAAATTGTTCTAAACCTTCCCAACACTACTAATGATGTAAGAAATAGATAAATCTCATAAATACTCACCCAATCAGCATGTGACACTGTCACGACACAAAATCTCATCGACCCCATGTACTTCATAAGTAACAAGACTAACCTTTGGGCTAAAAGTAGTGACGAGCTCAACAGGTATAGTGTAATATGAAATAACAGTACAGAAATGTAGGCATGTTTTCAAGTTCAACAGATTACTCAATACAAGTAAAATAAATCAACTTTGTATGATATGAGGAATATGACATCTCTATATCTACATGCCAGTGTACATGCTATAAATGGTATACTACAATGGAAGCATCACGTACTCACACTCTTAGAGTACTTAATCACTTAGTATTGTACGGGCAGGTTCACCCCTTAATATAAATAGCAACTGACAGTTAATCACTCAATAATGTAGATGGCCAATCTATCCTAGATATAAATGAAAGAAGGCAACTCCATGCACTGGGAACTACATCCCAAATGTAAATAAATAAGGCAACTCCATACCCTGGGAAGTCCATCCCAAATATAAATAAATAAGGCAACTTCATGCCCGGGAACACCATTCCAAATGTGAATATATATGGCAACTCCATGCCCAGGCAACTTCATCCTAAATATAATATTCAATGCGCTCACTATGTGGGGTGCAGATTAAGGAGGGGCTCCTTTAGCCCAAGGGATATAATAAACTAGGTTCGGGCATAAATCAATAGAGCATGCTGTGGCGTGCAGCCTGATCCCAAAAATATAACTCACAATCAGGCCCTGGGCCTCACTCGGTCATTAACCTCTCCAGTCTCTCGGGCTCACAATGTCATGAAAATCAGCACGACAAAATGATATGATGTATCAATGAATGGCAACAGAGACTAAGATATGATATGCAAATAATAGATGTGACTGAGTATAAATTAAATTTGTAAACAATTAATTCAACAACAGCACGACCTTTGCGGGTCCAAAAAATATCAGCATGTAATCTAAACATAAACTTTAATATGAGTCTCAGATCAATTCCTTTAACATGTGGAGAATATGTGGATAATGACTTGATTATTTGATTATGAAATTTCACAGAATCAATTAAGTCACAAATTCTAGGGTGCACGCCCACACGCCCATCACCTAGCATGTGTGTCACCTCAAAACCAGTCCAATAACACGTAATTTCGGGAATTTATACCCTCAGAACAAAGTTTAGAAATGTTACTTATCTGAAACCGTGTAATTCTTTATTCCAATATGCCCTTGCCTCGCGAATCAAGCCTCTGAATGCCTCGAATCTAGTCACAATTAATTCGATACTGTCAACACAAATTATAGGAATTAAGTCCATATAAAATTACAAAATTTCCAAAAAAATCCGAATTTCCACTCAAAAATCGCCAATGGGGCCCATATTTCGGAACCCAACAAAAGTCACAAAATATGAACGCCCATCCAACCACGAGTCTAATCATACAAAATTTACCAAATTTCAACATCAACTCAACCCTTAAATCTTCAATTTATCCTTAATGGTTTTCACAATTGTTTTCCAACTTAAAACACCAATTAAATGCTAAATATAACTATATATTCAGGTAATTTTACCAAAATTGAGTTAAGAACACTTACCTTGATGTTTCCATTGAAAATCTCCCGAAAATAGCCTCTCCCCGAGCTCCAAATCGTCCAAAATGGAAAATGAGATGAACATAACATAAGTTCCGTTGCCCTGTCATTTCCACTATGCGATCATGGACCAACTCACGCGATCGTGAACAACAATTTTTCCCAGCTATAATTTAATCTTATGTGATCACGGATCTCTTCATGCGATCGCGAAGTACAACTTCCTCCACCCTACGCGATCGCGGACAGCCATACGTGATCGCATAGCACAACGCGTGAATTTTCCAGTTGCCTCCTTCACTCTATGCGAGCGCGTCTTAATCCACGCATTCGCGTAGTACTGCTGGACAACAGCTTCACAATCACAAACTTACCTAACCGATTGCATAGCACAAAAATTCAGGTTGTCCAATTTAGCCTGCACGACCGTGGACCTTCTTACACGATCGCATAGAAGGAAACCAGACAGTGCACCTGAAAAACTTCAGCAAAACTCCAAGTCCGAAATTCGATCTGTTAACCATCCGAAAATCACCCGAGACCCCCTGGACCTCAAGAAAATACACCAACATGTCCTAAAACATAATACGTACATAGTCGAAGCCTCAAATCACATCAAACAATGCTAAAAATACAAATCATACCCCAATTCAAGCCTAATGAAAACTAATAAATTCCAACATGTACATTCGATGCTGAAACCTATCAAATCAAATCCGATTGACATCAAATTTTGCAAACAAGTCATAAATGACATAACAAACCTATTCAAATTTACAGAATCACATTTCTACCCCGATATCAAAATGTCAACTCACCGGTCAAACTTCAAAACTTAAATTTCCTATTTTCGCCATTTCAAGCAAAAGTTTACTACGACCCTCTAAATAAATATCCGGACACACTCCTAAGACAAAATTCACCATACAGAGCTACTGGAACCATCAAAATTCCATTCCTGGGCTGTTTACACATAAATCTTCATTATGTTAATTATTTCAATTAAAGCTTTAAATCTTGGAACTAAGTGTTCCAATTCATTCTGAAACCTCCCCGACAAGGCACATAACTATAATTGAACACAGAATAAATAGTAAATAGGGAAACGGGGTTGCAATACTCAAAATGACCGGTCGGATCATTACATTCCCCGCCTTAAGCAAATGTTCGTCCTCGAACGAGTTTAGAATTATACCTAGAGTGTCAAATAGGTGTGGATATTTGCTCCGCATCTCCCGCTCAGTTTCCCAAGTAGCTTCTCCGACTGGCTGACCTCTCCACTGCACTTTCACTGAGGCTATGTTATTTTATCTTAACTTTCGAACCTGCCGATCCAAAATAGTCACCGGCTCCACATCATAAGTCAAATTAACATCCAAGTGAATTGTGCTAAAGTCCAAAACATGAGACGAATCCCCGACATATTTATGGAGCATAGATACACAAAACACTAAATGAACACCCGATAGACTAGGTGGCAATGCAAGTTTATAAGTCACCTCTCCAATCCTCTCAAGTACCTCAAAAGGCCCAATATACTGAGGACTCTATTTGTCCTTCTTCCCGAATAACATAACACCCTTTATAGGTGTTATGTTAATCCACCCGATCTCTGAAGCAATCCACCCGATCTCTGGTGCTCGTACTCACATGCTGACAATTTAAACACCGAGCTACGAACCCCCCTCTATCTTTCTTCATCCTTCTCCACCAATAATGCTTGCTCAAGTCATGATACATCTTTGCGGCACCGGGTGAATGGAATACCGCGAACTGTGGGCCTCCTCAAGAATCAACTCACACAGCCCATCTACGTTCCGTATACAAATTCGACCTTGCATCCTTAACACCCCATCATCTCCAATAGTAACATTTTTGGTATCGTCGTGCTGAACGGTGTCCTTCAGGACAAGAAAATAGGGATCATCATATTGGCTCTCTATGATGCGGTCATATAAGGAAGACCGAGAGACTACACAAGCTAGAAGCCAACTGGGCTCCGAAACATCTAACCTCAAGAGCTGATTGGCTAAAACCTGAACATCTGATGCAAGTGGTCTCTCACCAACATAAATAAATGCAAGACTACCCATACTCACAGCCTTTCTACTAAAGACACTGGCCACCACATTGGCCTTCCCGAGATGATACAAAATGGTAATATCATAGTCCTTTAGCAGCTCCAACCATCTGTGCTGCCTCAAATTTAGATCCTTTTGTTTGAATAAGTGTTGTAGGATCCGGAGATCTGTAAAAACCTCACAAGACACACCGTGAAGAAAGTGCCTCCAAATCTTTAATGCATGAATAATAGCTGCCAACTCTAAATCATGAACATGGCAGTTCTTATCATGTGGCTTCGACTGGAGCGAAGCACAAGTAGTCACTCTACCCTCCTGCATTAAGACACACCTAATACCAATCTGAGAAGCATCACAATACACAGTACAAGAACCCGACGCTGAAGGCAAAACTAGAATTGGAGTTGTGGTCAAGGCAGACTTGAGCATCTGAAAGCTCTCTTCACACTCATCTGACCACCTTAATGGAGCACCTTTCTTGGTCAATTTAGTCATAGGCGCAACAATGGATGATACACCTTCCATAAAGCGATGATAATATCCGACCAACCCAAGAAAACTCCAAATCTCAGAAGATGCAGATGGCCTAGGTCAACTCTGAACTGTATCTATCTTCCTCGGGTCTACACAAATCCCTTCTCTAGACACCACGTGTCCCAAGAATGCTACTAAACTAAGCCATAACTCACACATGGTGAATTTGGCATACAGTTTCTCCTCTCTCTGCCTCTGTAGTACAATTCTCAAATGTTTTACATGCTCTTCATGGCTACATGAGTACACCAGGATATCATCAATAAATACTATGACAAATGAATCAAGATACGGCTGGAATACACTATTTATTGGGTGTATAAATGCTACTGGGGTGTTGGTCAGCCGAAACGACATCACAAGAAATTCATAGCGTCCATAACGGGTCCTGAATGCCGTCTTAAGAATATTCGAATCCCGAATTTCAACTGGTAATACACAGACCTCAAATTAATTTTGGAAAATACTCTAGCTCAATGGAGCTGGTCAAATAAACCATCAATGCGCGTCAAAGGATACCTGTCTTTGATTGAAACTTTATTCAACTGCCTGTAGTCAATGCACATCCGCATAGTACCATCATTCGTTTTCACAAACAGAACTGGTGCACCCCAAGGTGACACACTAGGCCTAATAAACCCCTTATCAAGAAGTTCCTGAAGCTACTCTTTCAATTCTTTCAACTCTTCTAGTGTCATACGATATAGAGAAATACAAATGGGCTGAATGTCCAGCATCAAGTCAATACCGAAATCAATATCAATGTCAGATGCCATGCCCAAAAGATCTGCATGATACACATCCGAAAAATCTCGCACTACCAGAAAAGAATGAATAGTAGGAGTATCTGCATCAACATCTCTTACAAAGGCCAAATATGATAAATGCCCCTTCCCAACTATTCGTTGGGCCTTTAAATAAGAAATTACCCTACTGGGGACAAAATCTGGAGAACCTCTCCACTCAATCCTTGGAAACCCTAGCATTGCCAACGTCACAGTCTTAGCGTGACAATCTAGAATAGCATGACATGGAGACAACCAATCCATACCCAAGATTATATCAAAATTGACCATACTAAGCAATAAAAGATCAACTCTGGTCTCCAATCCTCTAATGGTTACCACACATGGCTGATACACACGGTCCATAATAATAGTATTGCCCACCGGCGTAGATATATGAATAGGTGAGACTAAGAACTCACGGGGCAATTCAAAACAACGAGAAAAATATGACGAGACATATGAATATGTGGAACTAGGGTCAAATAATAGAGAAGCATCCTGGTGGAATGCCGAGACAATACATGTGATTACCGTGTCTGAGGCAACTGCATGTGGTCTGACAGGATCAGCATAGCATCTAGCATGACCATCACCTGATCTGCCTCCTCTTCTACGGCGACCCCTTGCTACATGTGCCCCACCCCATGCTGGCTGGGCAGGTGGTAGAATAACTGGTGCGGGAGATGCAACCTAACTCCTTTGCTCAACTAGACCTCGTGAAAGGCGGGGACAATGTAGCTTCATATGAACCGAATCTACACACTCAAAATAACCCTTCTCTGATAATGGTGGCAAGTACTGAGGTGGACCTCGAAAATCAGAATAACTACCAGAAGAACCTGGTATAGATAAACCCTGCACTAATGGTGCATGATATGAACTTTGAGCCGGAAGTGCACTAAGAGATGACTGACTCGGTCGAGTACTATATGAACCATGGCTAGTTGATGCACCACGATGAGTCGAACGAGCCATCTGATTGAGCCTATAAGGTCGGCCACTGATGTGATAGGACTATCTCCCAAAAGGAACACCGCTAGAATTACTCAGACCACGAGACCTCTTGGCCTCCCTCTCCTCACACTCCTGAGTACGGACCATTTCTAGTTGTCGAGCACTATCGACCACCTCATCGAACTTAACACCTGCTACATTCCCTAAAGTCGTAACAAAACAAAACTGCTGGTTGAGGCCATTAATGAACCTCCTAATATTTTGCCTCTTAGTGGGAACCAACTAGACTGCATGATGAGACAAGGCTGAAAACCTCATCTCATACTGGGTAACCGACATGTCCTCCTGACAGAGCTGTTCGAACTGCCTTCGCAGTTTCGCACTACAGGTCTGTGGCATAAACTTCTCAAATATGAGAATTGAGAACTCATGCCATGAAAGCAGTGCTACACCAATTGGTCTGCTCCTCTCATAAACCTCCCACAATATGAAGGATGCCCCGGTCAGCTGAAAGGTAGTAAATGAGACCCCACGGGTCTCCAAAATACCTGGTGTATGAAGAATCTACTGGCACCTGTCCAAAATATCTTGAGAATCCTCTAACTCAGTTCCACTGAATAATGGAGGATGGAATATCCCAAATCTCTCTAATCTCTTCTGCTCCTCGTTGTTCATAATAAAACTCACATGGGCCTGAGCAGCTACAACCAGCTAGACTGGTAGTACCCCCGATATGTAGTGTCCATGCACTACCTGCTCTAGTGTACGGGCGACGGGTGTGTGAGTACCTCCCCCGGCCTGAGAAGTGGCAGGTGCAACCTTAGCTGAAACCACCTAGCAAGGCCAGTGTAAACCTTCAATATCTAAGCCAACGCCTCTTGAATGCCTTGAATTTCAATAGGCATAGATGGTGCCTGAGCTAGTCCCACCGGTTCATCTATATCTGTAATTCGCTTGTGAGCTGGAGCAACTGGTGGATCTACAAGTGATGCTCTAGATATTGTGCTTGCTGCATCTCGGCCTCTACCATGGCCCAAGTCACTACCATGGCCCCGACCTCTCGTGGCCCAAACTGGTGGTACAGGTGGATGTTCACCCGATCCGGTATCACGTGTCCTCACCCTTTTTGAAAGAATAGAATAATAGAGATTTAGTTCCCGGAATCAATAAGTCTCACGATCAGAATACAGGAAAGTGAAATATTTCCTAAGGGTTCTGTAAACCTCTTGAAGATAAGTACATACGTCTTCGTACCAATCTGCAAGACTATACTAAACGTGCTCATGACTCCTGAGACCTATGTAATCTAGGCTTTGATACCAACTTGTCATGACCCAAAATCTCACCTGTCGTGATGGCACCTATCTCATTACTATACAAGCCGGCAACCTCAATAAAAGACAAATTCTGTTATGATTGAAAATATAATATTTAGATTTAATAGAAAAACCACAAATATTGATACAAAAAACACTCCCAAAATGCGGAGTCACTGAGTACATGACCATCTAAATCATGACATAGTCTGATGGATAAAACACTATCTAGAAATACATAACAGTACATATAACTGAAAAGAGAGTCAAGGTCTGCTGACGCCAAGTAGCTACCTCGATAATCTCCAACAGATAATCTCCGAACTCCGAAACCTAGCAGTCGCCATATCCCGAAGTATTCGGATCTATACACAAAGTGCATAGTGTAGTATGAGTACAATCAAACCCATGTACTCCATATCTAACAAGACTAACCTTTGAACTGAAAGTAGCGACAAGCTCAACGGGTACAGTCCAATATGAAATAATAGTAAAGAAATGTAGGCATGTGTTTAAGTTCAACAGATAACTTAATACAAGTAAAATAAATCAACTCTGTTTGATACGAGAAATATCACATCTCTGTATTTACATGCCAATGTACATGCTGTATATGGTATACTACCATGGAAGAATCACGTACTCACACTCTCAAAGTACTGAATCACTTAGTACTGTACATGTAGGTCCAACCCAAGGAAGATCCATCCCTCAATATAAATAACAACTGACAGTCAGTCACTTAGTATTGTATATGGCAATCTACCCTAGATATAAATGAAAGAAGGCAACACCATGCCTTGGGAACTCCATCCCAAATGTAAATAAATAAGGCAACTCCATGCCTTGGGAAGTCCATCCCAAATATAACTAAATAAGGCAACTCCATGCCCTGAGTACTCCATCCCAAATGTGAATATATATGCAACTTCATGCCCAGGGAATGCCATCCCAAATATAATATCCATTGCGCTCACTAGGTGGGGCGCACACTCCAGAGGGGCTCCTTCATCCCAAGCGCTATAATAAGCCAGGTCCAGGCATAAATCAATAAAGCATGTTGCGGCGTGCAGCCCAATACCATAAATATAACTCCCAATCAGGCCCTCGGCCTCACTCAGTCATTAAACTCTCCAATCTCTCAGACTAACAGTGGTCATGAAAATCAGCCCGTCAAAATGATATGATGTATCAATGAATGGCAACAGAGACTGAGATACGATATTCAAATAGTAGATGTGACTAAGTATACATTACATTTTTAAACAATTAATTCAACAATAGCATGACCTCTGTGTGTCCTAAAAATATCGGCATGTAGTCTAAGCATGAGCTTTCATATGAGTCTCAGCTCAATTCCTCTAACACGTTGAGGATATGTGGATAATGACATAATTATTTGATTATAAATTTTCACATAATCAATTAAGTCACGAATTCTACGATGCACGCCCACACGCCTGTCACTTAACATGTGTGTCACCTCAAAAACAGTCACATAACACGTAATTTCGGGAATTTATACCCTCAGAATCTAGTTTAAAAGTGTTACTTACCTCAAATCATGTAATTCTTTCTTCCAATACTCGTATGAATGGGTGCTCAATATTCTTATGTTTGGTCAGGTTCCGAGGTGCGGGCACATAAGTATTCATGATTAGGGGTGGTTTTAGACTATTATGATATTTGTTTTTCTATCGTGACTTGTTATATCTATGTCATCTCGACTTGTAAGGTTATTTGAGCCATGATTGCTAGTAATAGCATGAATAGTGCCCAAGTCAACTATCTCATTATTGTATTTGAAATTGAGAAGTTCCGCCCGTACTTGATGGGTACCAAAGTTATTGTCCACACGGACCATGCGACGCTTCATTATCTTTTGAGAAAAAAGGACTCTAAAGCTTAGTTGATGAGATGGGTACTCTTGTGGCAAGAATGTGATGTTGACATCCAAGATAGGAAAGGTAGTGACAACGAAGTGGCAGACCACTTGTCTCATTTGGAGGAGGAGGGGAGGCCACATGATGGACTCAAAATAAATGACTCCTTCCCCGAAGAGCAACATTAGGCAATTTCAATGAAAGATGTGCCATGGTTAGACGACTTGGCAAATTGTCTTGTGCATGGAATCATTTTGGATGAGTTCTCTTCAAGCCAAAGGAAGAAGCTCAAAAGGGATTGTCAAGATTATTATTAAGATGAACCATACCTTTTTCGGATTTGTATGGACGGGATAATTAGGAGGTGTGTACCGGAAGAGGAGCAAGGTAATATTCTTGGGGCTTGTCACTCTTCGCCATATGGTGGTCATCATTGTGGAGCAAGAACGGCGGACAAAGTACAGAGTTGTGGTTTATATTGGGCTGCTGTTTACAAGGATGATAGTGAGTTGGTGAAAAGATGTGATGAATGTCAACAGGCCGGTGGAATCTCAAGGAAAAATTAAATGCCTCTCACAAACATTTTTGAGATTGATATTTTTGGTGTTTGGGGCATTGACATAATGGGCCCTTTTGTGAGCTCTTGTGGAAATACCTACATCTTGGTCATTGTGGATTGTGTGTCTAAATGGGTTGAGGCTGTCGCTTTACCCAACAATGAGACGCAAAGTGTAGTGGTTTTCTTGAAGAAGAATAGTTTAACAAGATTTGGTACTTCACGTGCAATCATAAGCAATGGGGGGTCAAACATTTGCAACAAAGCTTTTGACACTTTACTTAGCAAGTATGGTGTTACTCACAAGGTCATGACTCCCTATCACCCACAAGATAATGGGCAAGTGGAAGCCTGCAACCAGGAGATAAAGAGTATCTTGTCTAAAACAGTGAATGCTAATCGGACGGATTGGTCTAAGAAGCTTGATGATGCGTTATTGGCTTATCGGATGTGTTACAAAACACCTATCGGGATGTCTCTATACAGGTTGCCAATCAATCTACTCCATTTCCTAGAAAGCAATTCATTGTGTTTAAAGTGGTGTTTGACAAAGCTTGTCCTCTTTCGGTGGAACTAGAGCACAAGAAAATGTCGGCTCTAAAGAAGTTTAATCTTGATTGGGATGTAGACGCTAACTTGAGGGGCGCACATTTGAATGAATTGGATGAGTTTCGGTAACATGCATATACGAGTTCATCCTTTTACAAAGAAAAAATGAAATATCTTCATGACAAATACATTTGGAACAAAGATTTCAAGGTGGGAGATCTAGTATTGTTGTTTAACTCAAGGTTGAGAATGTTTCCTGAAAAGCTAAAATCCAAGTGGAGTGGTCCATTTGAAATTGTTGGTGTGACTCCTTTTAGTGCATAAGACTTGAAGAATAAGAAAGATGAAGTATTCTGAGTCAATGGTCACTGGGTGAAGCACTACTTGGGCATGGTTGGATATAGCCACATGGTGTCGATCATTTACTTAACTTGAGGGAGCTTTGACATTGGTTCCTGATGCGAGGTTAAATTAGGTGCTTCTTGGGAGGCAACCCATGTTCTTTTCTTTTTCTTTTATAGTTAGATGTTATTTGTGTTCTCATGTTATTTGAAGTGTACTACAGGGTTGAGTGTGACTTGCAATAAGGGTGAACTAAAAAATGGCCAAGTGTTCAAGGATTTGCAAACCGCACAATTCTATGTGCCACAACAGGAGGACATTCGCGGTCACACATTTCACATACGGACCGCACAATTATGATCTTGCAAAAGTGTAAAAATGTCAACTCTTTGAAGTTTGAGCCTGTCAGTATGGGGCTAATCTGCGACCATAAGAGGAAATCTGTAGCCGCACCCAAAAATGTGCGGACCGCACATTAAGATAAGAGAATGCTGACCCATGTGATAGAGTGAGGAACGCACATGTAAATATGCAGCCGCACTTGACCCCTTTTCCCTCTTAAGATTCTTAGTATAAATAGAAATCTTGAGTTCATTTCACACTTTTCCCTTTCCTCAAAATCGATGTTACTCTGCAAGTTTCCTGAGAGATTTTCACTGTCCCCCCACACAACCACCTGTGCTTATACACCCAGTGCACTCACTCTATCTGGTATGGTTCATTTAATGTTAATTTTTTGTGTTAGTTTAATTTTTAAAATTTTAATTTCTTTTTAGGCCTTCTGTTATTAGAGTTCATCCATGTGCCCATGTGGGGTAGATCTGAATTGGGTAATTGATAATACATTCTATAATGGGTTGGGTTAATGATATTTCATGTTTATACTATGTTTCCATGTCTATTTGTACAAGCAATTGCAAAATCTAAGTAGAAAAAGAATGCATGTGCGTAATTTTTAAAATCTACGGCCGCACTTGAATTTGTTTCTTCCGTAGTTTAGGTGTTTTGGGCAACCTGGTGAAGCAAGTGCATCTGCAGCTACATTTTAATTGTGCGGACCACATAAATCTTAAAGGGGTCGCACTAAACACTGTGCAGACCACAGATGTATTCTGCGGCCGTAAAACAGCCTCTACACTATAGTCAGAGAGGGGCTTCTGGGCCTTTGATGTTTTTTGATAAATGTGTGGCCGCACTAGTAATTGTGCGGTCCTCACTTCCTGTCTGTGGCCGCACATAAAGAATCTGTGGATTGCAGATCCCAGTTCTAGCAGCCTGTTGTTTTTATCGTTACTTCACTGTGTACATAATGTTCTCCCTTGCCTACATAAGTGTTGCATACGTTGAATGATGAGTTGCAACTAACAATTTTATTTGCTTTGATACAGGCAATGGTTCGATCGCACCGCGGCGGTGAAACTACTAAAGGAAAAGGTGAATCTTCTAGGGGTCGAGGTAGAGGTACCTTGCCCCTTGGCCAGCCTAAAACCATTAGGAAGAAGGCCTCAATAGGTAGACGTAGAGGTGCAAACCTCTCCGAATTTTTGTTCCTATGTCCCGTCTAGGGAAGCTTCGGAGGGAAACTCAGCTTATATTCAAGAGGAGCAGACACCAACATAGTCTAGGCCATAGGGGAGATATCAGCACATAGATGAGGCCTCCTCATCTCACAATACTTCCGAGGGGTCAAAAAGTTCTAGCCAAACCTCTGATCCAGCAGCTACACCAGACACAAATGCACAAACTGTATAGAACATCCCCGATGATGATAGAGGAGGAGATGGTACATCCACGAGTGTGGATAGATTGAAGAAAAATGACATATGGGAGGTTAGGTTCGTTAGCTTGGTAGACTTCACTGACTTCCGTATGTGGTGGCCAGTATGATCCTTGACACTTCAGCAGCAGTTTCCCTTGAAGGATTTGGATAAATTCAACCCGACAATGTCGAGGAAGTTCAGAGAAAGAAAGGGCTAGATGTGGTTTACTGAGAGAGTTGAAGATGCCAAGGAGTACCTCGTTCGAGAGTTCTATGCAAAGGTTTCTCTCATCAAGAAGGGGACGAAGGTGACTAAAGTACACAACCTCAAGATGAGGTTTGCTCAGAACACGCTAAATGTCTACTTGGGATTTGAGGACTTGGAGCTAAGGGAGTACCTATAGCAGTATGCAATGAAAGAAGAAGTCTTACCTTGGCTAGCAGAGAGCTTAGCACCACCAAGGCCACCACAACCATGGATCACTGTCAGGGTGTTACCATTTAGCGGAACACATTGAGCTTTGAGGTAAAGGGATGAGAGACCTTTGTTTGTAGCATACTGGATCTGTGCTGCAATGAGACTCATCTTCCTCTTCCTCGTGATGTTCTTGTGGAATCTATTATGGCCAGGTACCCAATTAATGTGGTTGTCGTGATGTCGGCTAGCATTTCATTGGTAGCACAACATACCGACACGGCCTACCCTTATCCTAACACTATCGCAGAGTACATCACGGATGTAAAGTTAGATCCAAGATCATATGAAACCAAGGTGAAGCCGAAGTAGCCATTTGACTGGTATTTGTTGATGGATGTGACGAACCCAAAGAAAGGAGCTCACCCTTCTACCTCCACAGGACAGTCTGACGAGCCTAGAGTGGTAGTCACCGAGACAACTGACATTCCATATTCCTCTATTAAGCCCTCTTATAGTGCTACTACTATGCCTCTGCCACCACTCTCAACTCTTACCACAACCCCTAGGTATCCCCTGCTATATCTTTGAGACCGGTGCCCATGCTTACAGCTCTATTATCTGCTCTACGAGTATTCAATACATTGGCGAGTCTCAACAATTGAATGCAGATGAATACTTCAAAGTTGTCTGACATATATAGTATTGTTGTAGCGTAGTCATCTAAACAGGTACCACATGTCTCCTGTGATCTTGATGAGAAGTTGAAGAAGATTCTGGACAACCAGAAGATGATCATGGATACTATGGTACATCACAAGTAGGTTATTGAGGAGGTGGCCAAAGAAGTGAAGAAGATGAGGATGTCCCAAGCAAGCAAGAGATCGGTTGAAAAGCTCAGGAAGGAGGTGACCAAACTTGTGACGGCTAGGGATGTACCCTTTGATATGTTACTTGACCCAGGCCAGTCCGTCCTAGATCCATATGCACCATCTGCACAGGTTGCACTAGCTGACCAGTTTGATGAGCCATGCCTTATTGCCGACACTGTTGAAGCAGTGCATGTGGTGTTTGCCACTCTCACCTCTCCTAGATATGATGATGATGATGATAAGTTAGTTGACCTAATGGGAGATGATGTTGCTGGGGACACCGAGATGTCTAAGGATCCATAGGGAGTTTTCTTATCCCTCTCTCTTTTCACTCTTATATTTTTAAGAATTGGGGACAATGCTTACTTTTATTCGGGGG
>AWOL01S0057248.1:0-19154 GCA_000715115.1 Nicotiana otophora
CATCCTTGTGGATTCCAACAGAAACTCTCATCAACATATGTTGTGGCCTTTCTACAACATTTCCATTAATCTTTAAGAGGTAAGACCGCTCCAAGGTTTTGAAACCAAAGTAATCATAGTCAAAGTCCCTGTCATATATGATCTCACTATCCAGTCGAGCTGCATTCTGAGGAATAAAAAGGCAATTTGTTAATAAATGACCTCTAAAATTCAAAAGTACCATTAAAGCAACTAGTATCATCAGTATAGCACTTCAAATGGTTTATCACATTAAACAACACTTCAGTTAATCAAGTTGTTACTGAGCCAAAAATTTGCAAAAGCTTATAGACACACAGAAAGCAACAGTTCTTATTTCCTGACAATGGGATGCAAAATTCTTAATGAGGCACACTGGTATTCTTTGAGAACCCTATCACAACTTCAAACAAGGACAACAATTTCATAAGTACTTGGTTTAAGTAGCAGCAAGGAAATGTCATGCGCTGGAAAAATGTCCTAATCCAAAAACTTTTTTTATTAAAGACACAATATGATGCAATAATAAACAAGCTTCCACACTAAAGCTTAAATAATGTATTCTCACATTTATCCTAGAAAATAAACCAAAAATTAGGACAACATTATTGTAAAAAAAATGATACCTTCATGATAATCTCATACACTTCATCGGAAATAAGAGGGGCCTTAAGTCCAGATCTCTCGCTAATATGGTTGTACATGTCCTTAACCCTATGGAGAATACAAAATAATTATTGTAAACAACATCTTTCTATTCTAGATCATTAGACTCGGCGTTTAATTTCCATAGAACAAAAAACATTAATGATACATAATAATTTAAAGCCCTTACGTCTCAGAAAATGATTTCTTTGTGTTCTTGTGCAGATTGGAAACAGCAATCCTTGCAGCCAGCTGCAATATAAATATATGATAACGAATGGATTACTAAATACACCTTCATCAAAAGCAAAATTTCATCTTTAGACATAACATCAACAGAAGCTTTACTAAAGGGAAACAACAACAGAGGGCGAGAGCTGACAGTTACTACTCCATCCCAATTTATATGACATTTTTTTCTATTTTTACCATTTTAAAACATTCAACAATGTTTGGCAGAAAACTTTGATTTAATTATTCAACACAATTTCAAATAATCAAATTAATCCAATCCAACTTATAAACTTTGATATAGTGTTGTCNACGCTGTCCTCTATCAAATTATTTTTTCAATCAATGTTATTATTAGAGGCAGATCACTTCAAATTTTATGGGTTCAACCTTTAAAATATTACCAATGAACCTATTGGACATCTGGGATTATGGGTCCGAAATTTAAATATTTGTTGTACATAGAAATATATACTATGTGTGTAAAATGCAGGGTTCAGTTGAACTTGCAACAACCATGCTGCACTACCCTATGATTATTATTCAGTATTTTTTAATACTACTAAACATGATGCTAAAATTATATATCTTAAATTCCATGTCCAATCTTTTACCTCAAAATTGACCCAGAATCTGAAATTATTACTATCATTTCCAATTTCAACATGTTAAAAATAAACTAACAAACAAACATCAATAAGCAAGTAAGGTAAATCAGAGACTCACGCTAGCATAGTCAGGGTGATTAGCAGTCAAGGCAGCAGCAGTCTCAGCGGCCAATTCATCGAGCTGGCTCGTCGTAACCCCTTTATAAACACCAGCACAAACCTTCTGTGATACAAGCACGGGATCGCAGTGTTCAGGGCTGAGTCCATAACTCAACTTCTTAAGCCTAGCTGTGATCTTATCAAAGTGTACTGTTTCTTGACGCCCATCTCTCTTCCAAACATACATTTTCTCGATTCTTTCTTTCACTGAGGAATTTCGTCGAACAGTTGTCAGATGGAATGGATTGCTTCGATTTCAGTGAGGTGTGTGTGTATATATAGCATAACAAGCAACTTTTGAATTTTGTATTGAATTTCCCTCGTTATTTGAAGAATGAAATTAGGGTTTTGAAATTTTCCCGCCTAATGGAAGAGCGGGAGTGACTGTTGGCGGGTAAATATCAAATATGGCTGAAAAAGGAAAAAGAGAAGTGGAGGAGAAGCTGGATGTGGGCCCACTTTGTTAAGATTTTAGTGGAAACTATAATTTGAGATAATTGTAAAAGGGGACATAGTTAATGAAAGTGAAAAAAAAATTGGATTTTATTTCATATATTTGTAATTTAGAAGGCATTTCGACATAAAAATTACTATAATTTTTTTAAAAAGTAATATTTAGATTGAANATGATACATAATAATTTAAAGCCCTTACGTCTCAGAAAATGATTTCTTTGTGTTCTTGTGCAGATTGGAAACAGCAATCCTTGCAGCCAGCTGCAATATAAATATATGATAACGAATGGATTACTAAATACACCTTCATCAAAAGCAAAATTTCATCTTTAGACATAACATCAACAGAAGCTTTACTCAAGGGAAACAACAACAGAGGGCGAGAGCTGACAGTTACTACTCCATCCCAATTTATATGACATTTTTTTCTATTTTTACCATTTTAAAACATTCAACAATGTTTGGCAGAAAACTTTGATTTAATTATTCAACACAATTTCAAATAATCAAATTAATCCAATCCAACTTATAAACTTTGATATAACGCTGTCCTCTATCAAATTATTTTTTCAATCAATGTTATTATTAGAGGCAGATATCTTCAAATTTTATGGGTTCAACCTTTAAAATATTACCAATGAACCTATTGGACATCTGGGATTATGGGTCCGAAATTTAAATATTTGTTGTACATAGAAATATATACTATGTGTGTAAAATGCAGGGTTCAGTTGAACTTGCAACAACCATGCTGCACTACCCTATGATTATTATTCAGTATTTTTTAATACTACTAAACATGATGCTAAAATTATATATCTTAAATTCCATGTCCAATCTTTTACCTCAAAATTGACCCAGAATCTGAAATTATTACTATCATTTCCAATTTCAACATGTTAAAAATAAACTAACAAACAAACATCAATAAGCAAGTAAGGTAAATCAGAGACTCACGCTAGCATAGTCAGGGTGATTAGCAGTCAAGGCAGCAGCAGTCTCAGCGGCCAATTCATCGAGCTGGCTCGTCGTAACCCCTTTATAAACACCAGCACAAACCTTCTGTGATACAAGCACGGGATCGCAGTGTTCAGGGCTGAGTCCATAACTCAACTTCTTAAGCCTAGCTGTGATCTTATCAAAGTGTACTGTTTCTTGACGCCCATCTCTCTTCCAAACATACATTTTCTCGATTCTTTCTTTCACTGAGGAATTTCGTCGAACAGTTGTCAGATGGAATGGATTGCTTCGATTTCAGTGAGGTGTGTGTGTATATATAGCATAACAAGCAACTTTTGAATTTTGTATTGAATTTCCCTCGTTAATTTGAAGAATGAAATTAGGGTTTTGAAATTTTCCCGCCTAATGGAAGAGCGGGAGTGACTGTTGGCGGGTAAATATCAAATATGGCTGAAAAAGGAAAAAGAGAAGTGGAGGAGAAGCTGGATGTGGGCCCGCTTTGTTAAGATTTTAGTGGAAACTATAATTTGAGATAATTGTAAAAGGGGACATAGTTAATGAAAGTGAAAAAATTTTTGGATTTTATTTCATATATTTGTAATTTAGAAGGCATTTCGACATAAAAATTACTATAATTTTTTAAAAAAGTAATATTTAGATTGAAGTTGAAAAATAGTATTTTTGCAATTTGAAATTATGTTTAGACATGCATTTCACTTGAAAAAATATTACAGTTTTGTGAGTTGTAAACTAAAATTTTCCGAAAATTTTGAAAAAGTGATCTAAATTATTTTTTGATTTTTGGAAAAAATATTTTCAAAAAATCTAGAAAAAACTTACAAAATTTTATGGACAAAACACCTTTTTGAAAAAAAAAACTAAAAAAAAATTTATGGACAAACTGGTCCTTAGATTCTAGAAAAATAAAAACTCCTATTTATTAGTTTAGGAAATTATTAAAAAATAATACTCTAGTAATACTACCCAATATATAACAAGTTTTAAATGACAAATTAAAATGACTTAATTGTTTTACAGTTTTATAATTTTACTTTTGCCGCCAGTTTTTAGGAGTTTTGGTGTGGTAGGCAAAGACCAATTTAATGAGTTGTGAATAGATTAGCTTTCATTACAAGCTTACAGTTTGGACCATTCTGCATTGTTTTATTTCTTATTTCTTCTTTTTTTTATTTGGGAGTTGAAAATCCAAGCGTGTAATGAAAGTTAATCTATTCACATTTTTTGAATTTCAAATCTTTTTATAGTCATAGTTCAAAGGTTTGAATTTTGAACTTTACCATCATTCACGAAAGGATGTGTCCTTCTTCATTCGTTAACTATGCAAAAAAAGAGGTAAATACCTAAATTATCCAAAATAAATTAGTAAATGGATGCAGACAACAAAATAAGTAAAAAGATAAATCAACAATCGCAATTAGGAAAGATGCCTATTTTCCATAATTTAAAAAAACATGAAATTTGTTCTAGTTTCCAGTTGGACTTCTTGTAAAGATTGACCGAAGAAGTGTGTGTTCGAATTGTGGGTTTTTTCGAGAGCTAAATTCACTTTTAGCCGGTCGGGGAAAAAAATAGTACCAAACCTTAACGTATGCAAAATAAGGCAAAATTAATGGCTCTTCTTTGTAGAGACATTAATCGAGGTAACAAAAGTCTCTTAGGCAAAATAACTATGTTTAGTTGGTCTCCAAAAGGATTTAAACTTATGAAGAAGAGTTCCAATTCCATTGCAAATTCGTTGTCAAACGTGAATGAGATATAAATACTTATAAGAAATAATTTTGAGTAGTTAAATGGTATCCAAATTTCTTTAAAGACAAATTTTTGGTTGATTTTAAAGTTTTAAATAAAAATCGTAAATATTAGGTAGTAGTTTAATTTGACAATCTTATACCAAACTCTAATATTCTCATACTTCGATCAGTGACGCAAAATTATTTTTTCAGGTAACTAATATGCATGCTACAATTTATAACATGAATATTGATCCTAAAATATTTTCTTCATAACACAGACATAATGCATGCTACAATATATCCTAAAATATATGCATGCTACATAGCAAATGCAAGTGAAGAGTTAGGAAAAACGTAGTGTCTTTTTGACAAATTAAGAAGCAGATGGTACGATAATTGTCTCTTTAAGAAAATGAGAAATTATATGGATTGTTTCAGTGCACGAGTGATCTTTCTAACAAGGATTGTAAGAAGTGTTTAGAGATTATGTATTAGTAGTACTGAATTTTCTAGGTGGGAGAGTTTTTAGTGGTAGTTGTACCTTTAGATATGAAATCTACCCTTTTATTAGTACTATATATATATATATAATTTTCATATCGAGGGCTTGAAGTAAAGTCCAATATTATAATAATGCATATATAATTTTTATACATAGTAGAATAATATATACACTTTTATATATCATACAACGGTCTATACACATAGTAGATAAAAGTGCTCGGGATACAAATTATATACAAAATAGACTGTCACTATAAAAAAAATATACAAAATAGACTGTCAATGTACAATTTATATACAATACACTGTCACAGTACAAAATATATACGAAATAGGTTGTCACTATAAAAATAATATACAAAATAGGATGTCGCTGTACAATTTATATACAAATTGACTGTCACTATACAAAATATATTCAAAATAGACTGTCATTATACAAAAAATATATTAAATAGACTGTCACTATACAAAATATATACAAAAACAGACTGTTATTATACAAAACTATACTAAATAGGCTGTCACTATACAATTTATATACAATAGATTGTGACTATACAAAAAATATATATAATAAACCGTCACTATACAAAAAAAATACTAAATAGACTGTCACTATATAAAAAATATACAACATATATTATTAATATACAAAAATATACAACATAGACTGTCACTATAAAAAATAAACATTTCGGGTTATTAAAAATTTGAGAGACTATAGAGAGTTATTTTCTCTTTTTTCGAGGCCAAGATGAGTAATTAATGCAAAATACCTACAACAACAACAACAACAACAACAACAACCCAGTATAATCTCACTAGTGGGGTCTGGGGAGGGTAGTGTGTACGCAGACCTTACCCCTACCCTGGGGTAGAGAGGCTGTTTCCAAATGACCCTCGGCATCCTTCCCTCCAAGAACTCCCCACCTTGCTCTTGGGGTGACTCGAACTCACAACCTCTTGGTTGGAAGTGGAGGGTGCTTACCATCAGAGCAACTCACCTTGTCATAATGCAAAATACCTAGTGAGCTTAAAATAATTATCTTTTTTCTACTCATTTGTAAATTATTTACAATATATACATATCTAATTAAAACGAGTTAACCCTACCTACCCCCTCCTGCCCACTTGGCTTAGCTTAGCTTAATTTGGCTTGGCTTTGTTTGAATTGACTTTGCTTAACTTGACTTGATTTAGTAATTTAGTTCGATTTCATTTGGTTGACTTTGACTAGGTATTAAAAATATGGGTAGAGGACAAACCATACGGGCAGGGCCGGGTAAATAATTTCCACAGTCTGAGTATTTGTCAAAGATCCTCATTGCAAAGTTCATTATCTTAGTAAGGCCGGCCCATGGACCTTAACTGGACATTACGAGTAGAGCTCGTTACACAAATGGCTGGACAAATTTTAGTCGGTATATATAGATTATACATTAAATATATATAATTATACACATACTATACGTGAATTAAATATATATTATATATCTGTCGATTACTTTTAGTTTAAGAGATTACGTGGACAGTTATTTGGATTAATTCTTCTTACGAGTATGACAACTTTCGTGCAGAAATGACATTAGGTAGTCAATCTAAAGGAGTGTTATTTAGTAATTAACCAGTATGTTCAAGATTTTTGTTCTCCAGTTCAATTAGAGATACAGTGACAATGTCAGCTGGAATGAACTCGTGTGCAGAAACTCCCGATTTCTTGAAAACTTAAAGATGATTGGATAACACTGATTTTCCTTGATAGCAAGAAACTAATTTTATTTCAATAGTAAGTTTATTGCAATACACTTTAATATTATAATTTAAATATTAAAATGCATATTACCGCAATACCATCTTTATTAGTATTAATAGTCCATAACTCTTAACTAAGCTTTGAGTAAAAGAGGAAGAACTCTTATTTATGGAATATAAGCCAAAGTGAAAATGAACAAAACAACCTATTCTTTCTATTGCATATTGTAACTTCTTTGTTGAATAAAAGAGAGAAATAAAGATATATTTATAAGTAATTGCCAACTCTATTTCAAATTTCTTGCATATTTAGTTGCTATTTCTTAATCCACAAATTTAACTTACTCGTATTTATTGCTTATTTATTTTTGCAACGACCCCGTCAAAAAAATAGACAACGAAAAATCAAAGAAGGAAATTTGAAAAGGAAAAAAGTTTATTTATTTTTGCAACGACCCCGTCAAAAATAGACAACGAAAAATCAAAGAAGGAAATTTGAAAAGGAAAAAAGTTTATTTATTTTTGCAACGACCCCGTCAAAAATAGACAACGAAAAATCAAAGAAGGAAATTTGAAAAGGAAAAAAGTTTATTTATTTTTGCAACGACCCCGTCAAAAATAGACAACGAAAAATCAAAGAAGGAAATTTGAAAAGGAAAAAAGTTTATTTATTTTTGCAACGACCCCGTCAAAAATAGACAACGAAAAATCAAAGAAGGAAATTTGAAAAGGAAAAAAGTTAAAGTTTAGTTCAAGCGTTATTGAAGTGGCAAAATCATACTTTACATTTAGGGTCCGTTTGGAAAGCCACTTGATAATTGAAATTGGTGTAATTATCATAACTTAGTAGTTACACAGTCTAGTAATTACGACGACATGTTTATTTGTCATAACGTAATTACAGTGTAATTACAAATATATTATTTGGCTGAACAATTGTAATTACACAGTTAAATTAAAATTTAAATGAAGTAATTATCAAAACTTAAAAGTTAATATCATAAACACATGCCTATAAATTTTTTTTAAGTATAAATGATACTATTAGATTTGGTATTTAAGCTGATTTTTTTTTTGAATATACGCTAATTAGTAATCATATTATTATAACTAATATTGTACAAATAATTGATATATATATATATATATATATATATATATATATTCCAAATTAATAGTATCTAATTAAATTAATTATTAAAACCAAAAACATACGTTTTGTAAGAACAACATGGAATGCATGTTTGATCAAATAAATTAATATTTATAAATATAATGTCATAACATTATGCAAATGTTCGACAAAAACTAATCTATCAATTCTAACTAAAAAAATGAACAATATACAATGTGAAATAACAAGCCAATACTACCAAAATAAGTAAATTGAAACCATAAACATAACACAATTTCAAAATCTCAATAAATAAATAAAATGCAACATATGTCAAATTCCAACATAATAAAAATAGGTTCCAATACAACTTTAAAATTAGAAAATATAATAAGTTTATAACCTCATTCAACAACGAAATTCTACTTTAATGACACCGCTCATTATATGTCAAGTTTGTTAATGACTCATTATTTCTAATATTAGGATGTGTAGTTTCAAAAACTAAAATAATAGCGCAGTTACGTTACATAAAAAAATAAAACAAATAAGAAATAAAATATACGGGCAATTACATGGAATCACAAGAAGTAAAGGTAGAGAAATAAAAATGAATAATGTACAAAGAAAATATATTTTAAAATTTCAAACGAAACTAAAAAGTAAAAGTAAAATAAAAATAAAAATTTATAAAGAAAATAAATAAATATAAAAATAAAAAGGAAAGAAATTAAAAGGTAACTTTGTAATTACACAATGTAATTACCATCAATTCTCACATCTATCTTGAGAATTGGAGAGTGTAATTACATCTCTCCAATTACACCCAATTACATGTTAACGAAGTAATTACTTGGCAAGACAAACATGCCAAATTGTGTAATTATATCCAATTACACCCAAATTCAATTCTTAGGTGGCTTTCCAAATATGCTCTTAATACTAATTAATACTAATTGTGACTTGTGTGGGAGAAATTGGGGAGATTTTAATTTGTTTTAGCTATTTTAAACGTCGTTTTAGTTATGCTATACTTTTCACAGAGAAGCAATAAGGAAATTAATAGAAAAGATATGTGAATAAAATTCAGAAAAGTTTATAGGATCATTTTTCTTGTACTCAAATATTTGACCTTAGACTTGGACTATATCGCTCGATGGGCGCCGAGATACTCGTACGTATTCGCATATTCTCTTGAAAGTTCCTCCGATACAATGACCTTCCGACATTAAACTATTTTTTTATTACTAGTACTATATTTCACATATAGGCGAACTTATGTATAACATCATGGATCACCGAACCTCGTAAATCCCGATAAATTTTTTGTATATTTATATACATATATCTTGAAAATAATTAATTTAAATAAATTGATATTTGAACACTAAAAATATTTAAAAGGCACTAATTACACAGAATATTAGTGCCTTTACTGCATTAAAATCCTGGGTCTAACACTTAGTATTCTCACGGCGTCATGCATCATTGTACCATGTGCTAATGTATGAACCAAAAGCCAATTTCTATTATTGACAGGAAATAATGTAGTAGAAAAAAAAAAAAGTAGCAAAGACCAACAAACTACATACGACAAGTTGCAAGAGTTGTTTTTAACTTTTTTTTCTTTTACAAGAAATGTTTAATTTATCACGTAGCTCTCCTTTCTTGTCTTAGACTTGAATATAGAGAGTGAGAAATAAAATCGGTGGACCATAATGAAATCGACGTAGATGGAAAAGTCAAAGTGGCTGGCTAGGTTGGTACATTGAGATGTCCGAAAAGGAGCCAACGATGTGTGAAATTACAATATGTTTATTGCGTATGCTTGATTAAAGAGCTGTTGTGCACGAAGTATCCCGTATTCATGTAATAACCGGGAAGTACTGCACCCCAAAAGTGTGATGTAGTCAACTTATACCCTAATGAAATATTAGTGGACGATTTCGTGACTCGAAAATGTGACTTATAGGTCACATGAAAATAATTTTACTGTTACATCAAATCTCTTTTCCAGGGGCGTATTTATAGCCTATTTTATGGGGCACGTGAACTCATGGTCTCTCCGCCAAACTAGGTATTTTATGTATATATTTGTTAGAATTGATCTAATATTATCTGTTGGCACTCATGCTTTAAAAGTGCTAAATGACGCACTTGGTTAAATGATTAGTTAAAACCTAGAGGAAGAAGGATCAATTTTTACATTACTTAAAACAAGTAATGTGGCTTTTCCAAGTATCAAATCGAACTGTGAGTTGTTATGTGGTTCGACTCTATTGATTCTCTCTTCTATCAATAAAAATATTTTCAAACCTCTACCTTACTAGAGCTAAGATACAATAAATTCAAAGACAAAATACAAAGATGATCACTGCCAACAACAGCCTCAACAGAAACATTAATGGGAGTTATGATACAGTAGGAAGCAGCAGCAGCAACAGTAGTTTAGGGAATGAGATTGAAGAAATAGAAGATGATGATATAAATGGTCGTTATGTTGTGGCAAGTGAGTTGTTGGAGATCAATGATAACAGAGGAGGGTTAGCCTCCATTAAAGAAGGTGAAGTAGAAGGTAGCTTATATTCCTTTGATTTCCACAACAATGGTGATCATGCTGTTGTTTATGTTGCTGTTGGGGATAATAACAAGATTAGCAAAGAGTCAAGTATGGATGCTCTTCTTTGGACTCTTAAACATGTTGTGGCTGATCCCTCTTCTACCATTCTTTTCCTCATTCATATCTATCCTCAGACCAAGTATATCCCTACTCCTTGTAAGCTCTCTCTCCCTACCCCTCATTTTTTCTCTTTAGTTTTTGTATCTTTCCCGAGCCGAGCGTCTACCGGAAACAGCCTCTCTATCTTCCTATAGGTAGGAGTAAAGGTTTACGTACCCACTACCCTCTCCAGACCCCACTTGTGAGATCGGATTACACTTAGTTTGTGTTGTTGTTGTTGTTTTATCTTGTCTATCTCTACTTATTGTGTATATGTTCATTGGGTTGACTTGTAAAGTCAACAACTGAGGTTGGAATGGCTATACGATTGTTTAGATTGATATGATGCAAAAGCCAAGTTTTGAATGATGATTTTGATTAGTTAAAAATTGATAATTCTGTCAATGAAATCATAATTGATACCTGAGGAACTGATGGAATGAGTTACTTGCCTATGAAATCACTTGCTCAATTGAGCACATGATACAGTACCGCCAACAAGAATTTTGGCACAGATCATGGCTCAAAGTACTAATGGTTTCATTAAGGTACGTTGTATACATCACACCCTTAAGGTACAACCAAAGGCCACTATAGGTTGAGGGGTTACTGGCACCCGGAAACTTCAGCAAATAGTTGCAAATGTTTTCAAGAAGTAGTCAGAATAATGCATAGGCCTCCGTATCAATCTTTATGAGCATTGATAATTAAAACTAATATTGAATGTCATGGTGTCCCTGCGACCGCCAAATCCTAGGTCCGCCTCTGGGTGCGACCCTTTTCGGGACCTTGCGTGAATGCGGGAACCTTTATGCACTGGGCTGCCAGTTATCATGGCTCTAAGGCCTGTGGATATTGTGACAATTGTGTCAGAGAGTGTAAAAAGCTCCTCTTAGTCCAGAATCTCCTTCTTTCATGCTGGAGAAACAACATGCATCTGATTTTGGAGTGGATTAGTTTGTTATAATCTTGCAGAGACTTCAACATTGACGAATTGTTACTTGTGATGATTTACACCAGTGGGAATGATTCCAATAAGCCAAGTGAGTGCTGAGCAGAAGGAGAACCACATGGCTCAAGAAAGAGGCAAGAGGAGGCAGTTCCTTCAAAAGTTTTTTGATGCATGTGCTGCTACAAAGGTACACATTATTTTGATAAACAAATATAGCATAAGGCTATATAAGACTTTGAGGCTAACCATGTAAAAAGCATTCAACAACAGGTTAAAGTTGACACCATACTTATAGAGAGTGACACAGAAGCAAAAGCAATACTGGACCTTATTCCCATCTGCAACATAAGAAGGCTGATCTTGGGCACCTCTAAAGCCAATCTCAAGTATGAAATCTCACTTAAATTTTAGAATGCATGGTCCCCTACTAGCTACTTCCTCATTTCCGAATCTTGTTAATCTTAATTCACTTCTCTCTTAAGCAGTGGCATAGCCACGCTATCTCAAGGGTGGTCAAGCGAACACCCTTCATTGGAAAATTATATTGCTCTATACAGTTTACATACTACTTTATATGAGTATATAGTACATCTTGAACACCTTTAACATAGTTGAGTGAGGTAGTCTAATGGTCTAGGGTGTTCAAAGTGAGGTGATTTTCATGGGTTCAAATCCCTATCTAAATGTTTTTGTTTGCCAAAATTAAACGGAGACCACTTATGTGATCTATTTGACACTTTTTCACTCTAAAAAACTTCTCAATATATAGCTCTTAAAACTTAAATTTTGTGAAAAAACTTTAGTTTTATAGTTCTTTAGATTTAACAAATTTGGTGCACCCATCCATAGAAAAAAATTAATTTCTTTAAAGTTTGAACACCGTTGATGAGATTCCTAGCTACGGCACTGCTCTTAAGTATTTCTTTTTGATGCGTTTTAAGGAAACTAAAGTCAAGAAAAGGAGGCGGAACAGCGGATGAGATATTACTAAATGCACCTGAATTCTGTGAGGTCAAGATAATATGTGAAGGCAAGGAAATGGTTGAGCTGCAGATGTTTGAATCTCCTTCTCCCCAAGCCAGTGCTGGTGACAGTCCAAAGCCAATTCAAAGTCATTCCCAAGATCAAAATCAACCCCAGAATGAATCTTTTGGATGTGGATGCTTTAAACCCAGAGTCATGCCTTAAATCTTCAACAATCTGCATTAACTAGATCAATACCCNGCTATATCAATACCCAAAATTCAAGTCTGAGATGTCAATTACAAGTATTACCTCCCAAACCTGCCCCAGGGTTTATCATATCATACAATATGCATGAGCGTCTGTAACTATTGTATATCGACAAACAATTAATATACACACCATCTGATATGTTCAATTTTAAGACATCAAAGTTTTGATTTTCATTTCAGTTCTTTCTATGTTCTACTAGTGAGTACAACTCTGTATTATTATCCTAAAAGATATCTTATGTATGCTCTGTTAAAAAGTTCCAATCTTTTTGGAATTTAGAGCCAATAGTTCAGCTTAAACTTCATAAAATTAGTACTGTCAAATTTTATCAGTAGAACCAAATACACACCTAGATGCCTCAGACGAACAAAAATAACCGTGAAAAAAGAAACAAAACGAACAAAGTTGAAGCTCATCTGAACAGCTAATCAACGGCGAAAGAAGACCAACTATCAATAGGTGCAGAAAATCGAAGAAATAACTCAAGAACGCAGAGATGAAGACGCAGGGAAAAAGAGTTGGACATGGTGAGAAACCAATACTTCAGCTACAAAGCCAGTATTTACAGGGCATCCTTGTCAAAATGCAACCCAAAATAACAGCAAACAATAGAAAAATACAGTGAGATACATGAGAAATGTAGTAGAAAGCACAATTCGTTGAAGAATTTTCTCAAACACCCATAGAACAAAAACTCTTGGCATGTTAAAGTTTCTAAGCATAAAGTCCTAACTGAAGTGCAATTAAAACAAAAGGGGCGAGAGAAGAAATCCAGAGATGGCCGGAACTGCTGAGAGTGTTATGACTGCCGATATTCATATCAAGTTCCCCTCATTGCCTCCCGGTGCGTAGGTCACAGGTTCGAGACCTGAAATCAATTTTTACATGATGGTAGACTGCATCATATCCCTTGGAATGCGTGAACGTAGAATGATTTGGGCACCTCGGTCAGCAACAGTAAGATTCAGTTGTGCATGAACTGAAGCACTTGTCACTTTCCACTACTAGAAAACTAGCAAAAAGCATCCAGAAAAACTAACTGAAATCGGTCAGAATTGAACAAAAACCGCCAAATTTCCCACCATTTTCAATTCGTCGAAAAAATAATGATCGCTACTTCGAGGCGACCGCAGACGGTCGATATTTCCGACTGAAGTCGGTCGGCAATTTTCAACGCAATTTGACCAAATAATCTGACACAAAATAAATTTACCGACCGAATTCGGTCGGTATTCCTGAAAATAATTTTTANACTAGATCAATACCCAAAATTCAAGTCTGAGATGTCAATTACAAGTATTACCCCCCAAACCTGCCCCAGGGTTTATCATATCATACAATATGCATGAGCGTCTGTAACTATTGTATATCGACAAACAATTAATATACACACCATCTGATATGTTCAATTTTAAGGCATCAAAGTTTTGATTTTCATTTCAGTTCTTTCTATGTTCTACTAGTGAGTACAACTCTGTATTATTATCCTAAAAGATATCTTATGTATGCTCTGTTAAAAAGTTCCAATCTTTTTGGAATTTAGAGCCAATAGTTCAGCTTAAACCTCATAAAATTAGTACTGTCAAATTTTATCAGTAGAACCAAATACACACCTAGATGCCTCAGACGAACAAAAATAACCGAGAAAAAAGAAACAAAACGAACAAAGTTGAAGCTCATCTGAACAGCTAATCAACGGCGAAAGAAGACCAACTATCAATAGGTGCAGAAAATCGAAGAAATAACTCAAGAACGCAGAGATGAAGACGCAGGGAAAAAGAGTTGGACATGGTGAGAAACCAATACTTAAGCTACAAAGCCAGTATTTACAGGGCATCCTTGTCAAAATGCAACCCAAAATAACAGCAAGCAATAGAAAAATACAGTGAGATACATGAGAAATGTAGTAGAAAGCACAATTCGTTGAAGAATTTTCTCAAACACCTATAGAACAAAAACTCTTGGCATGTTAAAGTTTCTAAGCATAAAGTCCTAACTGAAGTGCAATTAAAACAAAAGGGGCGAGAGAAGAAATCCAGAGATGGCCGGAACTGCTGAGAGTGTTATGACTGCCGATATTCATATCAAGTTCCACTCATTGCCTCTCCGTGCATAGGTCACGGGTTCGAGACCTGAAATCAATTTTTACATGATGGTAGACTGAATCATATCCCTTAGAGTGCGTGAACGTAGAATGATTTGGGCACCTCGGGCCAGCAACAGTAAGATTCAGTTGTGCATGAACCGAAGCACTTGTCACTTTCCACTACTAGAAAACTAGCAAAAAGCATCCAGAAAAACTAACTGAAATCGGTCAGAATTAAACAAAAACCGACAAATTTTCCACCGTTTTCAATTCGTCGAAAAAATAATGATCGCTAATTCGAGGCGACCGCAGACGGTCGATATTTCCGACTGAAGTCAGTCGGCAATTTTCAACGCAATTTGACCGAATAATCTGACACAAAATAAATTTACCGACCGAATTCGGTCGGTATTCCTGAAAATAATTTTTAATTATTTTTAAATTAGCGACCGACTTCAGTCAAAATTTTAATTATTTATTTTTTTAAAATTGTTCATTTCTGACCAAACTCGGTGGGTAATATTAAAATATTTAAAATTTAAAATCAAAAATTCCGACCGAAGTCGATCGGTATTATTAAAATATTTAAAATTTAAAATAAAAAATTCCGACCGAAGTCGGTCAATAAATTTAAATTTCTGGAAAACTCAATTGAACATTTCCGACCGACTTCGGTCGGTAGGCGGTCGGCTTTTTAGGTAAGGTTTTGGCAGAATACAGATCTTTTACAGCTGCACCACCTGCCAACAGCCAATCACCTATAATGGCAGCATTACATTGTTGTCATTCAACAAATAACAACAACAACAACAATAACAACAACTATCAAAACTATATTAACAATATTTATAGAGTTTCAAAATACCTAACAACAAAACGTTTCACAAGTTAAAAGTTCAAACATCATTCAATGAGTGTTTTGTACTACATCATCTCCATCTCCATCTTCACTACTAGAAGCTTCATCGTCGGCATGGTTCGAAGGATCACGACGAGAAGGATTAGCATTTGGGAAAGACTCACCGGACCGGGGAATCGGGAAAGCACAACTAGCAAGAAGATTGGCCAACTGACCTTCAAAGACATTAAATTGTTGGTCATTTGTTTCTCGTTGAACTTGAAGGGTATCAAATTACTTATCTCTTTTTTCTTCTCTAGCCTTTGTCTCTTCAAGCTATGCTCTCAGCTTTGCGATCTCCTTCTCCATAGCCGAGAGAGTTGACCTATCAATTGCCTCGCCCTGGGCGGAAGTCCCTATACCTTGCAATCCAGCCCTGTAGCGCCGAATTGATCTCTCTGGAAGGCCGTATGCTGTCCTCTTTTTAGGACCACCAACAAAATCCAACCATATTTTTTGCGCTTCTTCGTCTAAAAGGGGTGGTCGTTCGCCTTGCTCATTCGGTGGCAAGCTCTGAGTGTACTCCTCCACATTAGTCTTGTAGCGACCCTTTATTTAGAAGATAGAAAATTATTAACTATATAATATTATAAATATTAATTTCAAGTTATAATAGTTATGAAACTTACATATGTAGTCTCCGCCCGGTCCTCGGCCCATCTAGTTGGATCTGTCGGTGCCTTATTCTTCCGGATGTGAGTCTCCATGAAGAACTTACCATGAGTCATCTTCCTCCCATATTTTTTTCCTACAAATATAATACAACATGTTAAATTAAATTAAAATATATAAATATAGTTCGATAAAATAGATTTAAATATTTTAAGGAATTACCAATAGTTTTCTCGCAGTCCCCATGCTCCTTGCACCCACATAGTGCAAGGAGCCACCCTTCTCAGATGCTCGGGCCTTCTTTCCTTGTTCACTCATCTTCTCGAATTTCTCAATGGTCTATTGCCTCAGCAGATCCTCCCATAAATGCGATAGAACCCATGAAGGCTTCTTGCTCTTCTTCTGAGCATAACAGAAGGAATTAGATAGTCTCTTACGACATTTGAACTCAAAAATTGCAAGAATGACATTGTTATGCCTGTCCTCCTAAGCACACTTAGTCTGCAAATGAAGTGTGTAACATTAGATGAAAATATTATTAATGTAATACTTAAATAGATAAGAATTATATTAAAACCTTAAATTGGTTGAAAATTTGCTCCACGAGCTCCAGTGGAAATTCACTCCAAGTCACATAGGGTACATCATACAACCGGCCAAGAGCTTCAGTGATTATCTTTGTAGTTTGATGATCAGGTATGAACCTGCAACATAGCAATTACATTAAATAAACAAGACTAGCTATTATAATTCAGCAAAAACAAATAAGTAATAAATAAATCTTACCTATTGTCCTCAGGCCCGATGATTATACTATGATTACGATCATACCACACTTCCTCTGGATCATCATCCTCCGATGAATCTGAAGCGTGCGTAGAAGGGGAGGCATCTGGCTCAGCGCTACTATCCTGAAGGCGAAGTCTAGAAATGCTAGGAGACGAACTCCGTGGAGAGGGAGATGAGGTCGCTGATGAAGATGGATGCGATCTAGACCCCTGCTGCGATCCAGACCACAGTTGTGATCCGGATGGCTGAAATCTAGATGGATGTGATCCAGCTGGTGGTGAAGCAAATAGAGTAGATGATGGGCGTATCACCACATGGCCCTGTGACTGCTGACACGGTGGACCCATGTAACTATATGTAGGATCATGTGGAGGAAGCGAGGTATAGCCATGTGGTGGAGAATGATAAGAATACTACTGGGAGGGTGAATGGTAGGTAGTCTGATGAGTAGATGGATGTGGCAGAAAAGATGTGTGCCTAGAAGATTGATGTCAGCCATTTGTAGCGGAGGGATGCAAGTGTGGAGTGGAAGGAAGCGAGGGTGTAGCACTATACTCATGATCAATATTCTCTTATTCTTCCTAGACTTACCTCGACCCCTATCGATCATCTGCATAAATTAAAGAAAATGTTAGAATTGAGAATATAAATCTATATAAGTTGAGAGCGCTTAAAAAAACTAACATGCTAGTCGTCTTCGAAGTTTCCTTCCTTGTCCGAAAATTCTTCCTCTTCATTTATTTCATTTTCATCAGGTGATTCTTCGTCCTCATTTATATCAACTTCTTCTAATATGCGTTGAGGATGCTCCAAGCCATTTTCTAACTGATCATCCACTATTTGATTAACACTTGAGGTATCATTTTGGTAACTAATATCTAGCACATTCTTAACTTCCACCCTACCAACAGGCTTAGTCTTGATTACAACTAGCCAATCAGCCTTATCCCTCCGTAATGGATATGGAGCATAATACACTTGCCTAACTTTTTCTACAATTATAAAATGATCATAGCGATCATACTCCTTCTTTTTATTAACCTCAATTATGTTGTACTGTGAGTGTACATTTATACCTCTTCTAGGTGTTGGGTCAAACCACTTGCATCGAAAAAGTATGATCTTCTTATTTGGCCAACCTGAATATGATAATTCTAGAATTTCTTTGATCACACCATAATAATCATTTTCTCCATCCCGGTTGCCTTCACCACCTTTGAAACACACCCCACTGTTATTGCTTTTGTTTTTATACTTGGAGATATATATATATATATATATATATATATATATATATATATATATATATATATCAAAAATTGATTAACACTGTTATTTGGATTATTAACCTATATGTAGTGTTAAATAAATCACAAGTGACCAAGTATGTACATTCACATGTGAGATAGTATATAAGATGCACTTACACACTCTTCATACCATGCCTCAAATGTAGAATATACATCATCATGACCAAATTGACTAACGAAGTCACTGAGCGACACATTTAAAAAATTTTTAGTTGCATCAACCAAATTAAATAGTAGTCCATGTAAATTAATCTTACGTCAACACTTACTTAAGAAAGGGTTGAACTTTTGGATAATTTAGCAACATATGTGTAACGACCCGACCAGTCGTTTTGCTTTCTAGAACCTC
>AWOL01S0057271.1:3936-27359 GCA_000715115.1 Nicotiana otophora
AACAAGTACTATAGCTCTCTTCCACTTAATTATAAAAGAATTAATCACTCATTTTGTAATATAAAACATGTCAAATATGTTACATAAAATAAATGTAACGAATAATATTATAATGAAATTCAGTTAAGCTAATCATCACGCATATATATAACGTACTACAGCTCTCTTTCACTTAATATTTTTAAAGTATCACTCATTTGTAATATGAAACACCATATAATAATAACATACTATAGGCACCTGCATTCTATACTATATAGATAATAGATGCCCTAAAATCGTATTATATGAAACTGTAGAAACACACAGGGGTGAAGCTACAGCCCATCAAGGGATTGACTACCCTTCGTCAAAAATTATATTGTGTATATAGGTCAAATATTAGGTTTTAGAGGTATATAATATATATTGAACGCCCTTTATCTATTGCCGGTGATATTTCACCGGACCCAGGTTGAGTCTCAGAATGAAGAAGAAGAAGAGGTGCTAGGGTTTTCTTCTCAATGCCTATGCTTAAATGAGGTAAATGGCTACTAAATGGAGTTATACGGGTAAAGGAAGCTATTGGGCATTAAGGAAGTTATTTGGCATATCGGGCCACCACCAGATCTCTCTTATTTTGCCACATGGGCTGTACATATAGTTTTAAGAAGTTTCTAGAATAGCCTAATTATGTATTCTTCTTTTCATTTACACATGTGGATAACAAAAGGCGGTTAGTAGATAGTGAAATGTATATATTCCTTTTCTATTTGTAACAAAGATAGATTTCAACAGAATACAATTTCAATTTGGCTTCTACAAAATTTCTCTCTCTAAAATCAACATGGTATCAGAGCTTATGCTCGACCCAGTTATTTTTCACTATCAATCTATTACATATTTCTTCTAGATCTTCTAGAATTCTATTCCGTTACTCGAAGTTCTCTCAATTTCATCTTTGAAGTTGTTTTAATGGAAGCAATGGCGATGAAAATCGATCCAGATCATCCCTATTTTCTTCATGCTTCTAATTCTCTTTGAATGTGCTTGATTTCACCTCCTTTTGATGGAACTGGATACGGAGGTTGGAGAAAATCAATTCTGATTGCGTTATCAACCAAAAACAAGCTAGGATTTATTGACGAAAGCTTAGTCAGGCCCAAAGATGACTTACCAGATCTGAAGTATTGGATTAGGTGTAATGACATGGTGTTTGCTTGGCTTCTGAAATCTCTCGCTCCATACATTAGGCCAAGTGTAATTCACTCCAAATCTACAAGAATTTTGTGGAAACAACTCGAAGATAGATATGGACAATCAAACCTAGCACAATCATTTGAATTACAAAAACAGTTGTTCGAAACAGTACATGGATCCTCAAATATTGCAACTTATTTCAATAAAATGAAGGCTACCTGGGATGAAATAGAATTGCTTGATGCTAGGACTGTGTATCTGTGTTGACTGCAAATGTGGGGCTAATGACAAAAATGTTGCACTCGAAGAAATACAGAAACCTGTTCAGTTTTTAATGGGGTTGAACGAGTCATACACTAGCGTTAGGGGTAATATCATGATGATGCATCCACCACCTAACATTGATAGAGCATATTACCTACTTTTGCCAGAAGAAAGGCAGAGAGGAATACAGAGTATGGGTTAATATCCTAGTGAATCTAGTTCTTTTGTTGTTCCAACACAAAGGTCTAACCAGACTCAAGGAAAAACCATAAATTTTACAATGAATACTGGTTGTTATAATTTCATAAACAACCAAGAAAACATGAGGAATTTCAAATGCAACTATTGCAAAACACAAGGACACATAATTGACAAATGCTATAAACTTCATGGATATCCAGAGAATTTTAAGCCAAATTTTAAACAAAGAAGATTTAAGAATCACATTCAAGGGAATGTTGTCACAACAGATGAAGGTTATGGGCAAGTTCAGCAAATGATACAGAGGCAACAATTGGTATAAAGCAGGAACAATTATCACAATTAATGGAATTGCTTCAACAAGTTAAAATTGGTCATCAAGCTGCAGCAAGTCCTGAAGTCAATGTGAATGCTAACTGTGCTGGTACATGCTTGCCTATTCTTCCCTACTCACATAGTAATTCTAAGAGTCATATTTGGATCCTTGACTCTGGTGCTTCAGAACACATGACATTTGACTCTACTATCATAGTTAATATCAAACCACTACTCAACTCTGTTAATATTAACCTGCCTAATTCACAAAGGGTAAAAGTTACTCTAGCAGGACAAGTAACCATACATCCAAATTTGACCCTACACATAGTGCTTTATGTGCCAGACTTTAAATTCAACCTCATTTCAGTTAACAAATTATGTAGCCAATTCAAAGTCCTTCTTACCTTTGCTGAAACTTGGCGTTTGATACAGGGCCTTTCTTTGAAGAGGCCTCTGGTCCTTGGTGATGTCAAAGCTGGACTCTATCTTTTCCATTCAATTCATCATTCTGTTGATTCTCTGCATCCACATCAGAATGTTACATTTACACAAACTTCCTCTCAAACTTCTTGTAATTCACATACTATGTCTAATTCTGTAAGTAATGGTAACAATTTGTGGCATGTAATGCTGGGATATTTACCCATTTCTATCATGAGATACATTTCTGTTTTATCACAAAATGTTATTTGTAAAAAAGATATTCCTTGTTCCATTTGCCCTATGGCTAGACAACACAAATTACCTTTTTCTAATAGCAACAGTTCTACTTTTCAAATTTTTGAACTCATTCATATTGATACCTGGGGTCCTTATAAAGTACCTACCCATAATGATTTTAAGTACTTCCTTACAATTGTTGATAATTGTAGTAGGGGTACTTGGACCTATTATTTGAGCACCAAGAGTAATGCTTTCATTGTCCTAAAGTCTTTCATATCTATGGTAGAAAGACAATTCGAAGTCAAGGTCAAAAAAATGCTGTCTGATAATGCCTTTGAATTAGGCAATCGTATTGCAGCCATAGCCTATTTCTCTTCAAAAGGTATTCTGTACCAAACCACTTGTGTTGGTACTCCTCAACAAAATGGTATTATTAAAAGAAAACACAAGCATTTGATGGAAACTTGTAGAGCCCTTCTTTTCCATTCTAAATTACCTAATTGTTATTAGGGTAAATATCTTCTTACTTTCACTTTCCTCATTAATAGATTTCCATCTAAACTTCTTCACTATAAATCTCCTTATGAAGTACTTTGTCACAAAGCTCCTGATTACACTTTTCTTAGGAGTTTTGATTGTCTATGTTTTGCCTCAACTTTGCCTCATCTTAGAGGCAAACTTGATCCCAGGGCAATTACTTGTGTTTTCCTTGGATATCCTACTAGCAAGAAATGATACAAGTTATTAAACCTACAGACTAGAGAAAGTTTCATTTCCAGAAATGTTATTTTTCATGAGTTAGTTTTTCCTTTTACAAACTCTCACACTAACTTCTCTTCTTTGTTTCCTCCCTCTTCTAACACTGATTTCTCTATATATGTTGATTCCTCACCTGCTGCTACTTCCTCTTCTTCTTTTCCTCCTGTTCCATCCCCTGCTCTATCCCCTCTTACTGAACAACCTTCTGCTCCTATTTCACCTACTGCTTCCCTTCCTTCACATCACCATAATCCTGTTTCTAGCCCATTATCCACACCATCTTCCTCTCCTTCTGATTCTTCTACTGCTTCTACCACTTCACCTTTCACATCTGCTTCTTCTCCTAATCCTAATCCTGTCCATTCACCTAATTCCAGTACTACTCATGATGGTTTGCGCAGGTCTTTAAGAGAACACAATGCACCTATCACACCTCCTTTTTTCCGAAGGGGATAGGGAATAGGGGAGTTTTTCCAATTAAAGTGACATTAATCAAAATGGAATTATTTATTGATTTCAGAGTCGTCACTTGGAATAATTTATGGTGTCCCAAGTCACTGGTTTATTTTAAATCCCAAATCGAGAAACAAATGACTCCGTTTAAAGTCTGCGAAAATCAGAAGACCGGGTAAGGAATTCTGTTAACCCGGGAGAAGGTGTTAGGCATTCCCGGGTTCCATGATTTTAGCATGGTCGCTCAACTATTAATAATTGGCCTAATTATTAGATTTAATACATGTTTTAAACCTATTGTGTATTTTTATCTTCTAACCGCTTTTAATTATTTATGAAATTATATCTGGAACAAGTCACGATATTGTGCACTTGTCATTTGGTACATGTTGCAAACCGCGCTACATGAAATGCACCCGCGATTTAAGACATGTTTATTTTTTATTATTTGAAGTTATGGTCGGGTCACATGAAATGCACACCCAAATTTAGATTTATGTATCGTGACCATACCACGAGAACTGTACCCATGGCCACGATAATTATTAATCGCGCCTAAAGCGACTGGCGATATATAGTTGTTTATTCAACTGTTTGAGATCATGTACTGGGGTCTATAGTTAAGGAGTCAATGTTGAGATAAATTGCAGATAAGGTTGAAGAACTTAATGACGAGAATTTCTGAGCCATGGAAGTTTGAATTAATTGCCAACATACACACTAACAGAATACATTGATGGATGAAATTGGATCACAATCTAACTTTTGAGGAATTTCTCAAGCACAACCGGAAATGAATTAATAGCCACTTTGGACATTGCAGTGATAGCCACTTTAGAGTAATAGCCAATTTTAGCCTTCATTTTCCAGCCAATTAATCAACTCAAATACTAAAACTTACAATAACAGATACACATAATGAGTCTAAGAACCAGAACAGATTTAGAACATAATGATTTCAGAACTTAACGAAACTTAACAATAGAATCATATTCAATTAATCATATTCATATTATAGCTACTAACTTTCATCAGCCAAACATTCACATGTACTGCCATAAAGGATGGATTTAATCTTTGATTCTAAGAATGATCCAAACAATAGCAATTAAGAAGCAGACATGTCTCAAATCTGAAGACAGATATGATGTTATAATCGAAAGGTGATATTCAATTAATACTATGAACATTACATGAAGCAAGAAGGAAAGATGGGTACCTGAAGCACAAGTCTACAGCTCCAAACAATAGATAAAAGGCGAAGAAATTGGCTGATTGGAGACTCAACGAAGTAAACTTTCTTCAATAAAGCAAGACTTGTACAATCTGAGTATCTTTCAACCAGCAAAAATTGAACTTCTAAATGCAGTGAAATCAGCGACTTCAACTGAATGTACAATTCAAATGCTTGGACTGTTTTGAAGCTTACAAGCAACAAGATCGCGAACAGAACCTTGGCAAGCAACAGACTGATCGAACTTCGCCGGAGAAACTCAAATCTCACCGACGAACTCGAACTCTATTCAACCCGGAGAACACTGAAGCTCAAAGAGCTGACTGAAATTGAAATTTGGTGCGTTTTCGGGGTTACGGCGGGGCTGATTTGAGTTGGATTTATTATGCTATTTTGAAGCTATTTTCAGCTAGTTCTTATGGTGAGAAGGACAGTGGTTTATCGTTCAAGCACAGTTGAATATCAGTGATTTGTTTTGAGGTTTCAGTGGAGATAAGTAAGAATAAGAAGATGGAAAGCTACTGCTTTTTCGTCAAGGGAGGTGTGGCCAATTTTTCTCCCTTTGTCCGGTGGTCCTCCCCCTTTTCGTTCTTTGTTTTCCCCGTCCCCTCTCTAATCTCCTTATTTTCAGATCTATTCCTCCCTTCCCCTTTCGTGTGTTTTTTGTAAATTCAGAGAATGAAGACGCAGCTGCTAGGTTGTTTTTTCAAGGGTGGGGGTCGGTTCTTTTTTTTAGGGTTTTGGTAAAATGGGTGTTTGAAAGAAAGGGGGGATCCGGCTGGGCCAAGTGGGTCATAGGAATTGGGCTTCTAAAGGGATGAGCTTGAATCAATTGCAAAATTAGTCACTTTGGACTCAAATTTTAATTAAAATCAATTTGTGTGGCTAAATTATTATATATATTTTACTCACTAATTGACTAATGACCTAATTAATTGACTAACCTAAGAATGTATTTTTTTTTTGGTTTTTAGATATTTATATAATGCATTTAACAATGTAATTAAATCCTAAAATGCAATTTAAAATCTAAAATGCTATGAAATTAAGATTTGAACATTTTTATGATTTACGATATTCCTAACATGCATAAACAATGCGAATAAATGAAAAATAAATAAAATAAAAACTTCTAAAATTCATAAAAATAATTAAAATTATTTTTGGATTATTTTTAGGAGTAATTACCTATGTGGGGAAACAATTAGGTGCTCACAGCACCTGCCTATTTGTCTGACTATATTTGTGGAGCAGTCCATTTAACTAATGTTTCTACATCTTGTTTCCTCTCACCAGTATCCCCTTCTATTATTTCTGCTAACCTACTCTCTACTCCTAACCAAAACCTCTTAAATTCCCTACCTCACATACATGAGCCTTCTAGTTATTCTCAGGCAGCATTTGACCCTAGTTGACAGGAAGAAATGGCCAAAGAGCTTGATGCCTTGAAGGCCAATGATACTTGGGAAGTTGTTCCACTACCAGTTGGAAGGAAAGCACTACCCTGTAAGTGGGTCTACAAGGTCAAACTTAAATCTGATGGTAGTGTGGAAAGACTCAAGGCTCGTTTAGTTATTCGAGGAGACACTCAAAGAGAAGGGATTGATTTTATAGAGACTTTCTCTCTTGTGGTCAAAATGACCATAATTAGGTGTATTCTTGCTATTACAATCAAGAAAAATTGGGGTCTTTATCAATTGGATGTGAACAATACTTTTCTACATGGGGATCTACACGAAGAGGTTTATATGAAATTTTCAGTTGGCCTAGACCCCCTTGCTCCTAGTTTGGTTTGTCGTCTCAAGAAATATATTTATAGGCTTCGTCAAGCTTCTAGACAATGGTATTCTCGCTTGACTACTACCCTTAATTTCAAAGGTTTTACTTATTCCTTAAATGACTACTCTCTTTTCTACAAGAAGAATGGTGATTCTGTCTCTTTGGTGGCTGTCTATGTGGACGATATCTTACTCACAAGCAACAATATTCAGGAGCTTAATTATTTAAACATTTTCTAGATCAGGAGTTTAAGATAAAGGATTTGGGCAACTTATCTCATTTTTGGGAATGGAAGTCCTTCGTGAACCCTCTGGTCTGATTCTCTGTCAACACAAGTTCACCCAAGAACTCCTTACTGAATTTGATTGTCTTGGTCTATCTCCTGCTTCTTCTCCTTTGGATCCTTCTTCCAAACTCCATGCAGGGGTTGGCGCTCCTCTTTCTGACCCTTTGCTCTATCGTCGACTATTGGGAAAACTCAATATTTTGGCTCATACTCGTCCTGATATCTCTTTTGCCGTTCAGTATCTTAGTCAATTCATGCAGGATCCTCGTGAGCCTCATTTTTCTGCTGTTCATCATTGTCTTCGTTATCTCCTTCGTGATTCTGGTTTGGGCCTTTTCATGTCTGCTGATCCTTCTCTTGATTTGCTCGCCTTCTGCGACTCCGATTGGGGTTCTTGCCCTGATAGTCGTCGTTCGGTTAGTGGATTTTTCATCAGTTTGGGGGGTTGTCCTGTTTCTTGGAAATGCAAGAAACAGCCTTCCGTCTCTTTGTCTCCTGCTGAGGCCGAGTACCGGTCAATGAGGCGTGTTGTTGCAGAGTTAACCTGGCTCGTTTGTCTTCTCGATGACCTTTGTATCGTCCCTTCTTTAGCAGTCCCTCTTCACTCGGACAGTCAGGCTGCTATCCGCATCGCTAAAAACCCTTTCTTTCACGAGCGTACCAAACATGTAGAACTTGACTGCCATTTCGTCCGGCAACAGTTCCAAGCTGGTCTCATCTCTCTTTCTTTCCTCCCTTCTCACCACCAGCTCGCTAATCTTTTCACCAAGCCCCTTTCTGGGCCTCTTCATCGTGGTTTACTAGGCAAGTTGGGTGTTCTTTCCGCCCCCTCCAACTTGAGGGGGTGTGCTGCCGGTGACATTTCACCGGACCCAGATTGAGTCTCAGAATGAAGAAGAAGAAGAGGTGCTAGGGTTTTCTTCTCAATGCCTATACTTAAATGAGATAAATGGCCACTAAATGGAGATATACAGGTAAAAGAAGCTATTGGGCATCAAGGAAGTTATTGGGCCTATTGGGCCACCACCAGATCTCTCTTATTTTCTCACATGGGCTGTACATATAGTTTTAAGAAGTTTCTAGAATAGCCTAATTATGTATTCTTCTTTTCATTTACACACGAGGATAACAAGAGGCTATTAGTAGATAGTGAAATATATATATATATTCCTTTTCTTCTTGTAACAAAGAGAGATTTCAACAGAATATAATTTTAATTTGGCTTCTATAAAATTTCTCTCTCTAAAATCAACATGGTATCAGAGTTTATGCTCAACCCAGTTAGTTTTCACTATCAATCTATTACATATTTCTTCTAGATCTTCTATAATTCTGTTCTGTTACTCGAAGTTCTCTCAATTTCATCTTTGAAGTTGTTTTAATGGCAGCAATGGCGACGAAAATCGATCTAGATCATCCCTTTTTTCTTCATGCATCTGATTCTCCTGGAATATGCTTGATTTCACCTCCTTTTGATAGAACTGGATATGGAGGTTGGAGAAAATCAATTCTGATTATGTTATCAGCCAAAACGTAGCTAGGATTTATTGACGAAAGCTTAGTCAGGCCCAAAGATGACTCACCAGATCTGAAGTATTGGATTAGGTGTAATGACGTGGTGTTTGCTTGGCTTCTGAACTCTCTCGCTCCATACATTAGGCCAAGTGTAATTCACTCTAAATCTATAAGGATTTTGTGGAAACAACTTGAAGATAGGTATGGGCAATCAAACCTAGCGCAATCATTTGAATTACAAAAACAGTTGTTGGAAACAGTACATGGATCCTCAAATATTGCAACTTATTTCAATAAGATGAAGGCTACCTGGGATGAAATAGAATTGCTTGATGCTAGGACTGTGTATCTGTGTTGACTGCAAATGTGGGGCTGATGACAAAAATATTGCACTCGAAGAAATACATAAACCAGTTCAGTTTTTAATGGGGTTGAACGAGTCATACACTAGCGTTAGGGGTAATATCATGATGATGCATCCACCACCTAACATTGATAGAGCATATTACCTACTTTTGTACGAAGAAAGGCAGAGAGGAATACAGAGTATGGGTCAATATCCTAGTGAATCTAGTTCTTTTATTGTTCCAACACAAAGGTCTAACCAGACCCAAGGAACAACCACAAATTTTACAATGCATACTGATGGTTATAATTTCAGAAACAGCCAAGAAAATATGAGGAATCTCAATTGCAACTATTGCAAACAACAAGGACACACAATTGACAAATGCTATACACTTCATGGCTATTTAGAGAATTTTAAGCTAAAGTTTAAACAAAGAAGATTTCAGAATCACATTCAAGGGAATGTTGTCACAATAGATGAAGGTTATGGTCAAGTTCAGCAAATGATACAGAGGCAACAATTGGTATAAAGAAGGAACAATTATCACAATTAATGGAATTACTTCAACAAGTTAAAATTGGTCATCAAGCTGCAGCAAGTCCTGAAGTCAATGTGAATGCTAACTGTGCTGGTACATGCTTGCCTATTCTTCCCTACTCACATAGTAATTCTAAGAGTCATATTTGGATCCTTGACTCTGGTGCTTCAGAACACATGACATTTGACTCTACTATCATAGTTAATATCAAACCACTACTCAACTCTGTTAATATTAACCTGCCTAATTCACAAAGGGTAAAAGTTACTCTAGCAGGACAAGTAACCATACATCCAAATTTGACCCTACACATAGTGCTTTATGTNATAAAGCAGGAACAATTATCACAATTAATGGAATTGCTTCAACAAGTTAAAATTGGTCATCAAGCTGCAGCAAGTCCTGAAGTCAATGTGAATGCTAACTGTGCTGGTACATGCTTGCCTATTCTTCCCTACTCACATAGTAATTCTAAGAGTCATATTTGGATCCTTGACTCTGGTGCTTCAGAACACATGACATTTGACTCTACTATCATAGTTAATATCAAACCACTACTCAACCATGTTAATATTAACCTGCCTAATTCACAAAGGGTAAAAGTTACTCTAGCAGGACAAGTAACCATACATCCAAATTTGACCCTATACAGAGTGCTTTATGTCCCAGACTTTAAATTTAACCTCATTTCAGTTAATAAATTATGAAGCCAATTCAAAGTCCTTATTACCTTTGTTGAAACTTGGTGTTTGATGCAGGGCCTTTCTTTGAGGAAGCTTCTGGTCCTTGGTGATGTCAAAGCTGGACTCTATCTATTCAATTCATCATTCGGTTGATTCTCTGCATCCACATCAGAATGTTACATTTACACAAAATTCCTCTCAAACTTCTTGTAATTCACATACTATGTCTAATTCTGTTAGTTATGGTAACAATTTGTGGTATGTAAGGCTGGGACATTTACCCATTTTTACCATGAGATACATTTTTGTTTTATCACAAAATATTATTTGTAAAGAAGATATTCCTTGTTCTATTTGCCCTATGGCTAGAGAACACAGATTACCTTTTTCTAATAGCAACAGTTCTACTTCTCACATTTTTGAACTCATTCATATTGATACCTGGGACCTTATAAAGTACCTACCCATAATGGTTTTAAGTACTTCCTTACAATTGTTGATGATTTTAGTAGGGGTACTTGGACCTATTTGTTGAGCACCAAGAGTAATGCTTTCATTGTCCTAAAGTCTTTCATATCTATGGTAGAAATACAATTCGAAGTCAAGGTCAAGAAAATGCGGTCTGATAATGCCTTTGAATTAGGCAATCATATTGCAGCCATAACCTATTTCTCTTCAAAAGGAATTCTTCACCAAACCACTTGTGTTGGTACTCCTTAACAAAATGGTATTGTTGAAAGAAAATACAAGCATTTGATGGAAACTTGTAGAGCCCCTCTTTTCCATTCTAAAGTACCTATTTGTTATTGGGGTGAATGTCTTCTTACTGTCACTTTCCTCATTAATAGATTTCCAACTAAACTTCTTCACTATAAATCTCCTTATGAAGTACTTTTTCACAAAGCTCCTGATTACACTTTTCTTAGGAGCTTTGGTTGTCTATGTTTTGCCTCAACTTTGCCTCATCTTAGAGGCAAACTTGATTCCAGGGAAATTACTTGTATTTTCCTTGGATATCCTACTAGCAAGAAAGGATACAAGTTATTAAACCTACAAACTAGAGAAAGTTTCATTTCCAAAAATGTTATTTTTCATGAGTCAGTTTTTCCTTTTACAAACTCTCACACTAACTTCTCTTCTTTGTTTCCTCCCTCTTCTAACACTGATTTCTCTATATATGTTGATTCCTCACCTGCTGCGACTCTCTCTTCTTCTATTCCTCCTGCTCCATCCCTTGCTCTATCCCCTCTTACTGAACAATCTTCTGCTCCTATTTCACCTACTGCTTACCTTCCTTCACATCACCATAGTCCTGTTTCTAGCCCATTATCCACACCATCTTCCTCTCCTTCTGATTCTTCTAATGCTTCTACCATTTCACCTTTCACATCTGCTTCTTCTCCTAATCCTAATCCTATCCATTCACCTAATTCTAGTACTACTCATGATGTTTTGCGCAGGTCTTTAAGAGAGCACAATGCACCTGTCACACCTCTTTTTTCTCGAAGGGGATAGGGAATGGGGGTGTTTTTTCAATTAAAGTGACATTAATCGAAATGGGATTATTTATTGATTTCAGAGTCGCCACTTGGAATAATTTATGGTGTCCTAAGTCACCGGTTTATTTTAAATCCCAAATCGAGGAAAGAATGGCTCCGTTTAAAGTCTGCGAAAACCAGAAGATCGGGTAAGGAATTCTGTTAACCCGGGAGAAGGTGTTAGGCATTCCCGGGTTCCGTAATTTTAGCACGGTCGCTCAACTATTAATAATTTTCCTAATTATCTAATTTAATACATGTTTTAAACCTATTGTGTATTTTTATCTTCTAACCGCTTTTAGTTATTTATGAAATTATTTCTGGAACAAGTCACGATATTGTGCACTTGTCATTTGGTACATGTTGCAAACCGCACCACATAAAATACACCCGCGATTTACGATATATTTATTTTTTATTATTTAAAGTTATGGTCGGGTCACATGAAATGCACACCAAAATTTGGATTTTTGTATCGTGACCATACCATGGAAACCGTACCCATGACCACGATAATTATTAATCGCGCCTAAAACAACTGTCGATATATAGTTGTTTATTCAACTGTTTGAGATCATGTACTGGGGTCTATTGCTAAGGAGTCAATGTTGGGATAAATTACAGATAAGGTTGAAGAACTTAATGACGGGAATTTCTGAGCCATGGAAGTTTGAATTTATTGCCAACGTACATACCAACAGAATAAATTGATGGATAAAATTGGATCACAATCTAACTTTTGAAGAATTTCGCATGGATAACCGGAAATGAATTAATAGCCACTTTGGACATCGCAGTGATAGCCACTTTAGAGTAATAGCCAATTTTAGCATTCATTTTCCAGCCAATTAATCAACTCAAATGCTAAAACTTATAATAACAGATACACATAACGAGTCTAAGAACCAGAACAGATTTAGAACATAATGATTTCAGAACATAACAAAACTTAACAATAGAATCATATTCAGTTAATCATATTCATATTATAGCTACTAACTTTCATCGGCCTAACATTCACATATACTGCCACGAAAGATGGATTTAATCTTTGATTCTAAGAAAGATCCAAACAATAGCAATTAAAAAGCAGACATGTCTCAAATCTGAAGACAGATATGATGTTATAATCGAAAGGTGATATTAAATTAATACTATGAATATTACATGAAGCAAGAAGCAAAGAGGGGTACCTGGAGCGCAAGTTTACAGCTCCAAAAACCAGATAAAAGGCGAAGAAATCGGCTGATTGGAGCCTCAACGAAGTAAACTTTCTTCAATAAAGCAAGACTTGTACAATCTGAGTATCTTTCAACCAGCAAAAATTGAACTTCTAAATGCAGTGAAATCAATGACTTCAACTGAATTTTCAATTCAAATGCTTGGACTTTTTTGAAGTTTACAAGCAACAAGATCACGAACAGAACCTCGGCAAGCAATGGACTGACCGAACTTTGCCGGAGAAACTCAAATCTCGCCGACGAACTCGAACTCTACTCAACCCGGAGAACACTGAAGCTCAAAGAGCTGATTGGAATTGAAATTTGGTACGTTTTCGGGGTTACGGCGGGGCTGATGTAAGTTGGATTTTTTATGCTATTTTGAAGCTATTTTCAGCTAGTTCTTATGGTGAGAAAGACAGTGGTTTATCGTTCAAGCACAGTTGAATATCGATGATTGTTTTTTGAGGTTTCAGTGGAGATAATGAAGAATGAGAAGATGGAAAGCTACTGATTTTTCGTCAAGGGAGGTGTGGCCAATTTATCTCCCTTTGTCCGGTGGTCCTCCCCCTTTTCGTTCTCTTGTTTCCTCGTCCCCTCTCTAATCTCCTTATTTTCAGATCTATTCCTCCCTTCCCCTTTCGTGTGTTTTTTGTAACTTCAAAGAATGACGACGCAGCTGCTAGGTGTTTTTTTCAAGGGTGAGGGTCGGTTCTTTTTTTTAGGGCTTTGGTAAAATGGGTGTTTTAAAGAAAGGGGGATCCGGCTAGGCCAAGCGGGTCATGGGAATTGAGCTTCTAAAGGGATGGGCTTGAAACAATTGCAAAATTAGTCACTTTACGATATTCCTAACATGCATAAACAATGCGAATAAATGAAAAATAAATAAAATAAAAACTTCTAAAATTCATAAAAATAATTAAAATTATTTTTGGATTATTTTTAGGAGTAATTACCTATGTGGGGAAAAAATTAGGTGCTCACAGCACCTGCCTATTTGTCTGACTATATTTGTGGAGCAGTCCATTTAACTAATGTTTCTACATCTTGTTTCCTCTCACCAGTATCCCCTTCTATTATTTCTGCTAACCTACTCTCTACTCCTAACCAAAACCTCTTAAATTCCCTACCTCACATACATGAGCCTTCTAGTTATTCTCAGGCAGCATTTGACCCTAGTTGACAGGAAGAAATGGCCAAAGAGCTTGATGCCTTGAAGGCCAATGATACTTGGGAAGTTGTTCCACTACCAGTTGGAAGGAAAGCACTACCCTGTAAGTGGGTCTACAAGGTCAAACTTAAATCTGATGGTAGTGTGGAAAGACTCAAGGCTCGTTTAGTTATTCGAGGAGACACTCAAAGAGAAGGGATTGATTTTATAGAGACTTTCTCTCTTGTGGTCAAAATGACCATAATTAGGTGTATTCTTGCTATTACAATCAAGAAAAATTGGGGTCTTTATTAATTAGATGTGAACAACGCTTTTCTATACGGGGATCTACGCGAAGACGTTTATATGAAATTTCCAGCTGGCCTAGACTCTCCTGCTCCCAATTTGGTTTGTCGTCTCAAGAAATATATTTATAGGCTGCATCAAGCTTCTACACAATGGTATTCTCGCTTGACTACTACCCTTAATTTCAAAGGTTTTACTCATTTCTTAAATGACTACTCTCTTTTCTACAAGAAGAATGGTGATTCTGTCTCTTTGGTGGCTGTCTATGTGGACGATATCTTACTCACATGCAACAATTTTCAGGAGCTTAATTATTTAAAACATTTTCTAGATCAGGAGTTTAAGATAAAGGATTTGGGCAACGTATTTTATTTTTTGGGAATGGAAGTCCTTCGTGAACCCTCTGGTCTGATTCTCTGTCAACACAAGTTCACCCTGGAACTCCTTACTGAATTTGATTGTCCTGGTCTATCTCCTGCTTCTTCTCCTTTGGATCCTTCTTCCAAACTCTATGCAGGGGTTGGTGCTCCTCTTTTTGACCCTTTGATCTATCGTCGACTATTGGGGAAACTCGATATTTTGTCTCATACTCGTCCTGATATCTCTTTTGCCGTTCAGCATCTTAATCAATTCATGCAGGATCCTCGTGAGCCTCATTTTTCTGCTGTTCATCATTGTCTTCATTATCTCCTTCGTGATCCTAGTTTGGGATTTTTCATATCTGCTGATCATTCTCTTGATTTGCTCGCCTTCTGCGACTCCGATTGGGGTTCTTGCCCCGATAGCCGTCGTTCGGTTAGTGGATTTTTCATCAGTTTCGGGGGTTGTCCTGTTTCTTGGAAATCCAAGAAACAGCCTTTCGTCTCTTTATCTTCTGCTGAGGCCGAGTACCGGTCAATGAGGCGTGTTGTTGCAGAGTTAACCTGGCTCGTTCATCTTCTCGATGACCTTTCTATCGTCCCTTCTTTAGCAGTCCCTCGTCACTTGAATAGTCAAGCTGCTATCCACAGCGCTAAAAACCCCGTCTTTCACGAGCATACCAAACATGTAGAACTTGACTGCCATTTCATCCGGCAACAGTTTCAAGCTGGTCTCATCTCTCTTTCTTTCCTCCCTTCTCACCACCAGCTCGCTAATCTTTTCACCAAGCCCCTTTCTGACCTCTTCATCGTGGTTTACTAGGCACGTTGGGTGTTCTTTCTGACCCTCCAACTTGAGGGGGTGTGTTGCCAGTGACATTTCACCGGACCCAGATTGAGTCTCAGAATGAAGAAGAAGAAGAGGTGCTAGGATGTTCTTCTCAATGCCTATGCTTAAATGAGGTAAATGGCCACTAAATGGAGATATACGAGTAAAGGAAGCTATTGGGCATCAAGGAAGTTATTGGGCCTATTAGGCCACCACCTCTCTTATTTTCCCACATGGGTTGTACATATAGTTTTAAGAAGTTTCTAGAATATCCTAATTATGTATTATTATTTTCACTTACACACGTGGATAACAAGAGGCGGTTAGTAGATAGTGAAATGTATATATTCCTTTTCTACTTGTAACAAAGACAGATTTCAACATAATACAATTTCAATTTGGCTTCTACAAAATTTCTCTCTCTAAAATCAACATGGTATCAAAGCTTATGCTCGACCCAGTTATTTTTCACTATTAATCTATTACATATTTCTTCTAGATCTTCTAGAATTCTGTTCCGTTACTCGAATTTCTCTCAATTTCATCTTTGAAGTTGTTTTAATGGCAGCAGTGGCGACGACAATTAATCCAGATCATCCCTATTTTCTTCATGCTTCTGATTCTCGTGGAATGTGCTTGATTTCACCTCCCTTTGATGGAACTGGATACAGAGATAGGAGAAAGTCAATTCTGATTGCGTTATCAGCCAAAAACAAGCTAGGATTTATTGACGAAAGCTTAGTCAGGCCCAAAGATGACTCACCAGATCTGAAATATTGGATTAGGTGTAATGACATGGTGTTTGCTTGGCTTCTGAACTCTCTCGCTCCATACATTAGGCCAAGTGTAATTCACTCCAAATCTACAAGAATTTTGTGGAAACAACTCGAAGATAGATATGGACAATCAAACCTAGCACAATCATTTGAATTACAAAAACAGTTGTTCGAAACAGTACATTGATCCTCAAATATTGCAACTTATTTCAATAAAATGAAGGCTACCTGGGATGAAATAGAATTGCTTGATGCTAGGACTGTGTATCTGTGTTGACTGCAAATGTGGGGCTAATGACAAAAATGTTGCACTCGAAGAAATACAGAAACCTGTTCAGTTTTTAATGGGGTTGAACGAGTCATACACTAGCGTTAGGGGTAATATCATGATGATGCATCCACCACCTAACATTGATAGAGCATATTACCTACTTTTGCCAGAAGAAAGGCAGAGAGGAATACAGAGTATGGGTTAATATCCTAGTGAATCTAGTTCTTTTGTTGTTCCAACACAAAGGTCTAACCAGACTCAAGGAAAAACCATAAATTTTACAATGAATACTGGTTGTTATAATTTCATAAACAACCAAGAAAACATGAGGAATTTCAATTGCAACTATTGCAAAACACAAGGACACATAATTGACAAATGCTATAAACTTCATGGATATCCAGAGAATTTTAAGCCAAATTTTAAACAAAGAAGATTTCAGAATCACATTCAAGGGAATGTTGTCACAACAGATGAAGGTTATGGGCAAGTTCAGCAAATGATACAGAGGCAACAATTGGTATAAAGCAGGAACAATTATCACAATTAATGGAATTGCTTCAACAAGTTAAAATTGGTCATCAAGCTGCAGCAAGTCCTGAAGTCAATGTGAATGCTAACTGTGCTGGTACATGCTTGCCTATTCTTCCCTACTCACATAGTAATTCTAAGAGTCATATTTGGATCCTTGACTCTGGTGCTTCAGAACACATGACATTTGACTCTACTATCATAGTTAATATCAAACCACTACTCAACTCTGTTAATATTAACCTGCCTAATTCACAAAGGGTAAAAGTTACTCTAGCAGGACAAGTAACCATACATCCAAATTTGACCCTACACATAGTGCTTTATGTGCCAGACTTTAAATTCAACCTCATTTCAGTTAACAAATTATGTAGCCAATTCAAAGTCCTTCTTACCTTTGCTGAAACTTGGCGTTTGATACAGGGCCTTTCTTTGAAGAGGCCTCTGGTCCTTGGTGATGTCAAAGCTGGACTCTATCTTTTCCATTCAATTCATCATTCTGTTGATTCTCTGCATCCACATCAGAATGTTACATTTACACAAACTTCCTCTCAAACTTCTTGTAATTCACATACTATGTCTAATTCTGTAAGTAATGGTAACAATTTGTGGCATGTAATGCTGGGATATTTACCCATTTCTATCATGAGATACATTTCTGTTTTATCACAAAATGTTATTTGTAAAAAAGATATTCCTTGTTCCATTTGCCCTATGGCTAGACAACACAAATTACCTTTTTCTAATAGCAACAGTTCTACTTTTCAAATTTTTGAACTCATTCATATTGATACCTGGGGTCCTTATAAAGTACCTACCCATAATGATTTTAAGTACTTCCTTACAATTGTTGATAATTGTAGTAGGGGTACTTGGACCTATTATTTGAGCACCAAGAGTAATGCTTTCATTGTCCTAAAGTCTTTCATATCTATGGTAGAAAGACAATTCGAAGTCAAGGTCAAAAAAATGCTGTCTGATAATGCCTTTGAATTAGGCAATCGTATTGCAGCCATAGCCTATTTCTCTTCAAAAGGTATTCTGTACCAAACCACTTGTGTTGGTACTCCTCAACAAAATGGTATTATTAAAAGAAAACACAAGCATTTGATGGAAACTTGTAGAGCCCTTCTTTTCCATTCTAAATTACCTAATTGTTATTAGGGTAAATATCTTCTTACTTTCACTTTCCTCATTAATAGATTTCCATCTAAACTTCTTCACTATAAATCTCCTTATGAAGTACTTTGTCACAAAGCTCCTGATTACACTTTTCTTAGGAGTTTTGATTGTCTATGTTTTGCCTCAACTTTGCCTCATCTTAGAGGCAAACTTGATCCCAGGGCAATTACTTGTGTTTTCCTTGGATATCCTACTAGCAAGAAATGATACAAGTTATTAAACCTACAGACTAGAGAAAGTTTCATTTCCAGAAATGTTATTTTTCATGAGTTAGTTTTTCCTTTTACAAACTCTCACACTAACTTCTCTTCTTTGTTTCCTCCCTCTTCTAACACTGATTTCTCTATATATGTTGATTCCTCACCTGCTGCTACTTCCTCTTCTTCTTTTCCTCCTGTTCCATCCCCTGCTCTATCCCCTCTTACTGAACAACCTTCTGCTCCTATTTCACCTACTGCTTCCCTTCCTTCACATCACCATAATCCTGTTTCTAGCCCATTATCCACACCATCTTCCTCTCCTTCTGATTCTTCTACTGCTTCTACCACTTCACCTTTCACATCTGCTTCTTCTCCTAATCCTAATCCTGTCCATTCACCTAATTCCAGTACTACTCATGATGGTTTGCGCAGGTCTTTAAGAGAACACAATGCACCTATCACACCTCCTTTTTTCCGAAGGGGATAGGGAATAGGGGAGTTTTTCCAATTAAAGTGACATTAATCAAAATGGAATTATTTATTGATTTCAGAGTCGTCACTTGGAATAATTTATGGTGTCCCAAGTCACTGGTTTATTTTAAATCCCAAATCGAGAAACAAATGACTCCGTTTAAAGTCTGCGAAAATCAGAAGACCGGGTAAGGAATTCTGTTNCGACATTTGACTCTACTATCATAGTTAATATCAAACCACTACTCAATCCTGTTAATGTTAACCTGCCTAATTCACAAAGGGTAAACGTTACTCTAGCAGGACAAGTAACCATACATCCAAATTTGACCCTACACAGAGTGCTTTATGTCCCAGACTTTACATTTAACCTCATTTCAGTTAACAAATTATGCAGCCAATTCAAAGTCCTTCTTACCTTTGCTGAAACTTATGTTTGATGCAGGGCCTTAGAAATGCCCTAGAAATGTAACTGAGTCTAACCAAATTCATATAACTGATTATTTTTCAAAGTCCGAAGCACACTCCGAAGATGCTACCCATGCTCCTCTCGACTGCTAGAATAAATCAAGATATCATCAATGAGCAAAACAACAAAGGAATCCAAATAAGGCTTGAACACACGATTCATCAAATCCATAAATGTTGCTAGGGCATTTGTCAACCCTAATGACATCACTAGGAATTCTTAATGCCCATACTGAGTCCGAAAAGCTATCTTAGGTATATCAGATGCCCTAATCTTCAACTGATGGTAACCAGACCTCAAGTCGATCTTCGAAAACACCTTGGCACCCTGAAGCTGATCGAATAAGTCATCAATTCTTGGCAGTGGATACTTGTTCTTGATAGTAGCCTTGTTCAACTATCGATAATTTATTCACATTCGCATTGAACCATCCTTCTTCTTTACAAATAACACTGGTGCACCCCAGGACGAGACACTGGGTCTAATGAATCCCTGATTAAGCTAGTCTTGTAACTGCTCCTTCAATTCTTTCAACTCCGGCGGGGCCATACGGTATGGTGGGATAGAAATGGGCTGAATGCCTGGAGCTAAATCAATACAGAAGTCAATATCTCTGTCGGGTGAAATTCCTGGCATATCTGCAAGAAATACTTCTGGAAATTCACGAACAACTGGTACTGAGTCCATAGAAGGAACATCCGCACTGGGATCGCGAATATAAGACACATAGGCTAGACACCCCTTCTCGACCATACGCCGAGCCTTCATATAAGAAATAACCCTGCTAGTAGAATAACCAGGAGTTCCTTTCCACTCTAACCGAGGTAACCCGGCATGGCTAGGGTCACCGTCTTGACATGACAATCTAATATAGCATGATAAGGTGACAGCCAATCCATACCCAAGATGACATCAAAATATACCATATCAAGAAATAGAAGATCCATACTAGTCTCAAGACTACCAATAGTAATCACACACGAATGATAGACATGGTCTACTACAACAGAGGCTCCCACCGGTGTAGATATACATACAGAAGCACTCAGAAAATCACGAGGCACAACCAAATACGAAGCAAAATAGGAGGACACATAGGAATAAGTAGATCTTGGAACAAATAGAACTGAAGCATCTATATGGCAAAGTTGAATAATACCTGTGATCACGACATCAGATGACTCGGCCTCTAGCCTAGCTGGAAAAGCATAAAATCGGGGCTAGGCCCCACCACCCTGAACTACATCTCTGGGACGGCCTCTAATTGGCTGGCCTCCACCTCTAGCGGCTTGACCTCCACCTCTAATGGCCTGACCTCCACCTCTAGCTGCCTGACCCCTACCTCTAGCTGGCTGAGCAGGCGGTGAATCAACTGGTGCCGGTATGATGGCACGAGAATCCTGCCGAGATCTGTTCCTCAAGAACCTAGGGCAATACCTCCTGATGTGACCAATGTTCCCACGCGTATAACACCCATCCTGATGCCGTGGTTGCTGAAGCTGAAGCTGACCCGAACGGGCTGGATGACTGCTATAGTGACTCTGGAGTGGTAGTGCACTGATAGAAGCTGAATGTGCAATGAATGTTGGCTGCCTAGAGTAAGGCATAATAGGACCGTGACTCCATGAAGCACCGGGAGATGCCTGAAGTGCTGAATGAAACGGTCTGGGAGGATGGCCCCTACAAAAATTACCCCTACCTCCAGACGAGGCACCACCGAACTGACAAGGCCTCTTATCAGACCTCTGCCCTCTTTCCTGTGCAAGAACCATCTTGATCCTCCTCACGACATTAGCAGCAGCCTGAAAGGAAATCTCACTTCCGGCCTCCTTGGCCATCTGAAGCCTGATAGGGTGAGTGAGTCCCTCAATAAACCTCCTCACTCTATCTCCCTCAATAGGTAGTAAGAGGAGAGCATGACGGGCTAAATCCACAAAACGGGGCTCATACTGAGTAACAGTCATACTGCCCTGCTGTAGATGCTCAAATTGCCTGCGGTAATCCTCTCTCAATGTGATAGGGAGGAATTTCTCTAGAAATAGTCGTGAAAACTGCTCCCAGCTCAATGCAGGCGATTCAACTGGTCTGGTCAATGTATAATCTCTCCACCACCTCTTGGCAGAACCCGTCATCTGAAATACGGCAAAATCAACCACATTAGTCTCGACTATACCCATGTTCCATAGCACCTAATGGCAGCGGTCAAGATAATCATGTGGGTCCTCAGAAGGTGTACCACTGAAGTAAACTGGAAAGAGTTTAGTAAACTTATCCAGTCTCAATAAGGTCTCAGAAGACATGGCGGGCCTATCACCGGCCTGTGCCGCAACAACTGGCTGAACTACTCCAACTGGCGGGACTGCTGAAGCCTGATTCTGGAGAGCCATCTGCTCTGGAGCTGGAGTAATGGGAGTTTGTGCTCCTCCCCCAGCCTATGAGACGGCTGCTGCCACCGAAAATGTACCATTCTGGGCCACGCCTTCCATAAGACTCACCAAACGGACTAGAGCGTCCTGAAGCACTGGAGTAGCTATGAATCCTTTCGGGACCTGAACTGGTCCAACTGGTACAGTCTGAACTGGAACCTCCTCCTGAAGATCCACCTGAGGTTCTACAACAGGTGCAACTGCTCAAGCTCTAGACTGAGCTCTACCTCTCCCTCGGCCTCTAGCACGACCTAGGCCTCGACCTCTACCCCTGGCCATAGTTGCCATTGGGGGCTCTGTTCCCTGTCCTTCGGTAGATGTATTACATGTCCTCACCATCTGCGAGAGAATAAGAATAGAATGGTTCAATCATCGATGATAGAATAAAATCGCACGATAGGATAAGAAAGAAGTGATATTGTTCCTAAATTTCATAGCCTCTGAAAGATAAGTACAAACGTCTTCGTACCGATCCTTCAGACGCTACTAAGTTTACTCGTGACTCGTGAGACCTATGTAAACTAGTGCTCTGATACCAACTATCACGACACTTACCTCGCTTTGCAACCAAATTCAAGAATCCAATAAACCTTTGCCTCACGAATTCGTGTCCGAAATCTTAAAATCTAGTCATAAACAATTCAATATACCCAATATAAATCGTAGGAATTAATTCCATATAAATTTACTAATTTTTCGCATTAAATCAGTTTTCGTTGCGGCGTGCAACCCGATCCCACAATATATTCATTTCAATCCATTATGTTGCGGCGTGCAACCCCGTCCTCCAATATAAACTTTAAATAAATCTGTTGCAGCGTGCAACCCGATCCCCCATATAAACTCTAAATAAATCTTTTGCGGCGTGCAACTCGATCCCCCATATAAACTTTAAATAAATCTGTTACGGCGTGCAACCCGATTCCCCATATAAACTTATACAACTCTTAAATGTATTAGAAATACTCCAATAAATACCATGTTCAATAAGAAACTATTGAGCATCCAGACATACAATAATTATAATTTAATTATGAAACAAACAATGTCAAGTAGCAATTAATTGAGGAAATTGGGGATAAAATAGGCAGTTTAATATTTATTATGCAAAACGTCAAATATCAATTAAGACACATAAATCAATTAAGCATGTAACAATTATTACAGGAATTCAAGAATTAATATTTGATAAGGAATATTAGTGAAACAATTATTATAACGATTAATTCGTGTCTTAAAATAATTTAAGATGTTTAAAAAATTAAGCAAACAATTAATTTGACAAAGTATAGGCACCCGTCACCTTGCCTTTACATCGTTACATATGAAATTCACATAGCAAATAATTCAAGGGTTCTATTCCCTCAATTCAAGATTAACCACGACACTTACCTCGCTTTGCAACCAAATTCAAGAATCCAATAAACCTTTGCCTCGCGAATTCGTGTCCGAAATCCTCAAATCTAGTCATAAA
>AWOL01S0057271.1:27374-81355 GCA_000715115.1 Nicotiana otophora
GAATTCGTGTCCGAAATCTTAAAATCTAGTCATAAACAATTCAATATACCCAATATAAATCGTAGGAATTAATTCCATATAAATTTACTAATTTTTCGCATTAAATCAGTTTTCGTTGCGGCGTGCAACCCGATCCCACAATATATTCATTTCAATCCATTATGTTGCGGCGTGCAACCCCGTCCTCCAATATAAACTTTAAATAAATCTGTTGCAGCGTGCAACCCGATCCCCCATATAAACTCTAAATAAATCTTTTGCGGCGTGCAACTCGATCCCCCATATAAACTTTAAATAAATCTGTTACGGCGTGCAACCCGATTCCCCATATAAACTTATACAACTCTTAAATGTATTAGAAATACTCCAATAAATACCATGTTCAATAAGAAACTATTGAGCATCCAGACATACAATAATTATAATTTAATTATGAAACAAACAATGTCAAGTAGCAATTAATTGAGGAAATTGGGGATAAAATAGGCAGTTTAATATTTATTATGCAAAACGTCAAATATCAATTAAGACACATAAATCAATTAAGTATGTAACAATTATTGCAGAAATTCAAGAATTAATATTTGACAAGGAATATAAGTGAAACAATTATTCTAACGATTAATTCGTGTCTTAAAATAATTTAAGATGTTTAAAAAATTAAGCAAATAATTAATTTGACAAAGTAGAGGCACCCGTCACCTTGCCTTTACATCGTTACATATGAAATTCACATAGCAAATAATTCAAGGGTTCTNCATGTAACAATTATTACAGGAATTCAAGAATTAATATTTGATAAGGAATATTAGTGAAACAATTATTATAACGATTAATTCGTGTCTTAAAATAATTTAAGATGTTTAAAAAATTAAGCAAACAATTAATTTGACAAAGTATAGGCACCCGTCACCTTGCCTATACATCGTTACACATGAAATTCACATAGCAAATAATTCAAGGGTTCTATTCCCTCAAGTCAAGGTTAACCACTACGCTTACCTCGCTTTGCAACTAAATTCAAGAATTCAATAAACCTTTGCCTCGCGAATTCGTGTCCGAAATCCTCAAATCTAGTCATAAACAATTCAATATACTCAATATAAATCGTAGGCATTAATTCCATATGAATTTACTAATTTTTCGGATTAAAAATCTGAAATTCATCTCAAAAATTAATAGTGGGACCCACGTCTCGAATTCCGAAAAACTCACGAAATCCGAATACTCGTTCCGATACGAGTTCAACCATATAAAAATTATCGAATTCCGACACCGGATTGACCTTCAAATCTTAATTTTATATTTTTGAATTCTTTTATAAAAATCTGATTTTTCTTCCATAAATTCACGGATTCATGATGTAAATGAGTATGGAATCATGAAATATAATCAATATAGAATAAGGAATACTTACCCCAATGTTTTTCCGTACTTTATAACTTACAGTTCTGTCCAGGCTGCCCTTGGCCTTCGATCATCGGCCTTCGATCCTCGGCCTTCGATCCTGGGCCTTCAATCTTGGGCCTCGATCCTGGACCTCGATCCTGGACCTCGATCCTGGGCCTCGATCTCCGGCCTTCGACCCTCGTCCTCGATCCTAGGCATCGGTCTTCGGACTCGATCCTGGGCCTCGATCTTCGGCCTTCGACCCTCGGCCTCGATCCTAGGCCTCGGTCTTCGGCCTTCGATCCTCGGCCTCGATCCTAGGCCTCGGTCTTCGGTCTTCGGCCTTCGACCCTCGGTCTCGATCCTAGGCATGATGTCTTCGGCCTCGATCCTGGGCCTCGATCTTCGGCCTTCGGCCTTCGACCCTCAGAACCTCAACCAAATACACCAACAAGTCCTAAAATATCATACGAACTTATTTGAAACCTCAAATAACATCAAACAACGCTAAAATCACAAATCACACCCCAATTCAAGCCTAATGAAACTTAAGAATTTCCAACTTCTACATTCGATGTCGAAACCTATCAAATCAAGTCCGATTGACCTCAAATTTTGCACACAAGTCATAAATGACATAACGGAGCTATAAAAATTTTTAGAACTGGATTCTGACCCCGATATCAATAAAAGTTAATTTGTGGTCAAATTTTAAAATCTTTAAGCCTTTAGGCTTCTAGTTTTCGCCAACTGGCGATAATTCAAGTTAGAGACTTTCAAATTAAATTTCGGGCATATGCCCAAGTTTCAAATCACAATACGGACCTACTGGAACTGTCAAGACACCTATCCGGGTCTGTTTACTCAAAATGTTTACCAAAGTCAACTCAGTTGAGTTTTAAGGCTCTATTTTACATTTTAATCAATTTTTCATATGAAAACTTTCCGGAAAATATACGGACTGCGCATGCAAGTCGAGAAATGATAAATAGTACTTTTCAAGGTCTTAAAACACAGAATTAATTATTAAATTTAAAGATGACCTTTTGAGTCATTACACTTGACCATTTTAGGGAAAAATTAGTTAGGTTAGATAATAATTAGATTTTAAGGAAAAGAGAGCGATGCAAGGGACGAGCTTGGTTTTAAATATACTACTAGTTGAGAAAAGAAGCCCCTTGGCCATGGTTGGTTTGACGGGAACGAAAAAAACGAAATTCTAATAAAAGCTAATTTCATTATAGCTAAAAACTAACGTTAAATGCATAGTTAATGCAGAATAGAAATTTGATTTAGACCTGTACGTGGAGTAATTAATATTACTACTAGGAGACGGACCTAGCAGGTAGGTGAATAGAATTCTTTTTTTTTTTTTGGTTTTTTCCGGTGTCCTGTACCCACATTGGGGCCGACTAAATCCGGATTTGCGCCGGGAAGTTCCACATTGGAGGATAAAGTGCTCCTTAACAAAAGTGACTCCATATAGAGGGCTCGAACCCGAGATATTTGGTTAAGAATGAATGAGTACTTACCACTCCACCACGTACAACCTCTGTTGATAGGTGAATAGAATTCTAGAACTACTTACATTAACATACTTTGGCAAATGTTCTTCTGGCGGAAATATTAATTAGGTCCAAGAAATTATTCTAATAACAACCTATTAAATGCCATTAAATTTTAATATTATAGAAGTGAGGATTTCAACTATAAATATGAGTTGATGTTCAGCGATTGTTTTCATCCTTTTACATAGCAAAATTAAAATGCAATTGTTGGTAACTTGCATTGCACTGTTTTTTAGTTTCACTTTTGTCAATCGACCACCTATGATAATATACAGATCGTATTACTATGGGCATCCACATTCTGTGGGAGGAATAACTGCAACAATCCTGTTCCATCACGTTTCACCTTGCATGGCCTTTGGCCGGCAAACAGACTTGGATAGGAAAAAAAGATTGGTTAAAATATTGGTTCTAAAATTGATGAAGAACAAGAAGAATACTAAGGGGAGGAAGTAAAAATAAATCTGTGAAAATATTAGACGAAGATCAAAGTTGAAGAACATTTTCTTCTCTTTTTTTAACTTTCTCAATACAATTGGTTAAAGAAAGCAAGCTTGAGAAGACAAGAAGTAGAGGTTCCAAATCGTTTGTTTATATAATGTTTGTATATACAACGTTTTTAGAAGACAAGAGAATTTTGCACTAGATATTCCCCACGTTTATATTTCTAAAATGGGTAGTAGCTAGATTTTCAACAGAATGCATGTCGACTGTCGACTTCACTTATAGCACGTACTTAGGAATTACATATTAGGGATGGTTCAAACCTTATATACACTGACAGTATATAGTATATGTAACTAGTGTATACACAATATATGTATTTGATGTAAATTAAATTTGTTTTAACGAGCTGTTTTCTATTTTATTTTTTTAATAACAAATTTCACATATTATAAATAGTTACCTCTTGTGATCCTTCAGATGATTTAATAGTGTAAAAATTATATTATAAGTGTATAAAATTTAAACCCATTAAAAATTTAAATGGGGTTGGGGGCCTGTTTGATTTAGTTGATTAAGATAGTTGATAGACATTAACTCCTTAAAAATATTTTAGGAACCGAAACTGATTTTATTAATAAGAAGCTAAGGATTAGGTTACAAATGCTTAAACTGATATATATGGGTGTCTAACGGTATTCAAGATTTGATATATCTATAGAGAAAATAATATTTAGTAAAGGATTGTTACACTAATAGCCGGTCAGATTCAATGTTTACTTTTTCTAGCCGGTATACATAGATTATGCATTAATTATCCATATTTATACATATATTATACATGAATAATACATATATTATACATTTGGCGGTTATTTTTAGTTTAAGAGATTAGGTGAACGACTATTTGGGTTAATTCTTCTATTTAATTTATATATACAATATAGCTTTCAGGTAAAAGGTATTCAAGTGACTATCTTTTACGGACGATAACTCCACATCTGTGTATATTCATAACATTAGAGTCGCATTTGATTGGTGTAATATAAGTTTTAGGAGAAAGGTATTCTATCTTTCACGCACTGTAACTCGGCCTCTGTGTATGCTCATAACATGGAAGAAATTCAAAAATAGCTAGATTTATAAGTGGTCATTCAAAAATAGCCACAGTTTCAAAAATAATCAAAATTTAGCCACTTTTCATGTAAAGATAAATCTGAACAAAAGCATTGTTCAGAATCCGGAAAATACTCCAGCATAATATACTGAAATTCCAGTATAATATACTGGACTTCCAACATAATAAACTGGAGTTCCAGTATAATATACCGGTCCAGCATAATATGCTGGAAGTTCATACACAGGTGCTCTAATCTCCAGTATATTATGCTGGAACCTTCCGCGTGCTGGAATTCCAACATAATATGCTGGAAGTTCATACACTGGTGCTCCAATCTCCAGTATATTATGCTGGAACCTTCCGCGTGCTGGAGTTCATTATGCTGGAAGTTCATACACAGGTGCACCGATCTCCAGTATATTATGCTGAAATTTTCCGTGTTACAGCAAAATAGTGATATTTTTTAATGACTTTGCAAACGCTGACTATTTTTGAATGACTAGTTCGAAAACTGGCTAGCCCGTGCTATTTTTACGCATTGAAATCACATATGGTCCATTCGTTTTGTCCTAATATTACAAGGGCTTAGTGCTTTGTGATCCAACAATATTTTGGGATGCTTGTACATTCCACTACCACGTACTTAAAGTAGTAACTCTTTTTTCTAGTCTTAGTTAAAAGCCAACTAGCTTGCTAAAAAAGGTTTAGACTTTCGTTCACACTATAATAGGTTTCCAATATTATAGAAACAACAAGTACTATAGCTCTCTTCCACTTAATTATAAAAGAATTAATCACTCATTTTGTAATATAAAACATGTCAAATATGTTATAATAAATAAATGTGACGAATAATATTATAATAAAATTCAGTTAAGCTAATCATCACGCATATATATAACGTACTACAACTCTCTTTCACTTAATATTTTTAAAGTATCACTCCTTTGTAATATGAAACACCGTATAATAATAACATACTATAGGCACCTGCATTCTATACTGTATAGATAATAGATGCCCTAAAATCGTATTATATCAAACTTTAGAAACACACAGGGGTAAAGCTACAACCCATCAAGGGATTGACTACCCTTCGTCGAAAATTATATTGTATTTTTAGAGATATATAACATATACTGAACACCCTTTATCAGACTTCTTTTAAGTTTGAACACCCTTGAGTAAATTTCTGATTTCACCACAGAAAACACAGTGGATAGTATATAATCCTGAGGGCACCATTCACATTAGATATATTAATATAATTTTTTATTGTTGCTATTCTCATGACATTTATAAAGGCTACAATAAGGAGGGTATGGTTGGCCGGGTTAATTATAATGAGATAAATTATCCAATATCATCAACCAAACGACCCTAAGTTAATTGTGGGATGATCTATAAATTATTTTATGTGACATATATGGAGTAAGAATAAATATATCAGTAATATATATGATGATACAAGTATCTAAAAACAAAAGGTTAACTGCCATTAAAGGTTATGGCAAGGTTTTACGTTCTTTTCCACCTATAACGATAGGTTTCAGATTCGAGCCTTGTGGATGGGATCGCCTTTGGTATGAAATTTTTTATCCTCAAAGTGAGACTTTTCATATTACTCAAACCTTAAAGCGGGTACTCAACCTTGGACGAGAAATCAAAAATAATGATATCTTTAAAATAAGCTATTTCTACGTAACAATATTTCATAATATACTATTCATCACATCACAATTTCTATATTATTATTCACCTTATAACAATTTATTCATTATTATTCACCTTATAACAATTCATGCATTTTAACCCGTATAACTATTATATGAACAAATGAGTAGAAACTTACTTACCATTCGTCATAAAATAATTTCTCCACTTTATCATAAAAAAAAGATTTTATTTAAAAAACGCTTACATATGGTTAACGTCCTCTATTCGTCACTGCTAAATGCTAAGCGGGTAATTCAAAAGCTATGCTTTCCGTCGACCTCATTTTTAAACTCGAGTAGCCAAAAGGATAATTCTTGATTTTCCTACTATTTAGAAGCAGGAGGAAGCTCCTCTTGGTCGTCCTACTTTCAGTTGTAATTGCATTTATATCCTTAAGATAATAGATGCCCTAAAATCGTATTATATAAAACTGTAGCAACACACAGGGGTGAAGTTACAGCCCATCAAGGGATTGACTACCCTTCGTCGAAAATTATATTGTGTATATAGGTAAAATATTAGGTTTTAGAGGTATATAATATATATTGAACGCCTTTTATCTATTGTCGGTGACATTTCACCGGACCCAAGATGAGTCTCAGAATAAAGAAGAAGAAGAGGTGCTAGGGTTTTCTTCTCAATGCCTATGCTTAAATGAGGTAAATGGCCACTAAATGGAGATATACGGGTAAAGGAAGCTATTGGGCATCAACGAAGTTATTGGGCCTATTGGGCCACCACCAGATCTCTCTTATTTTCCCACATGGGTTGTACATATAGTTTTAAAAAGTTTCTAGAATAGCCTAATTATGTAGTCTTCTTTTCATTTACACACGTGGATAACAAAAGGCGGTTAGTAGATAGTGAAATGTATATATTCCTTTTCTACTTGTAACAAAGACAGATTTCAACAGAATACAATTTCAATTTGGCTTCTACAAAATTTCTCTCTAAAATCAACATGGTATCAGAGCTTATGCTCGACCCAGTTATTTTTCACTATCAATCTATTATATATTTCTTCTAGATCTTCTAGAATTCTGTTCCGTTACTCGAAATTCTCTCAATTTCATTTTTGAAGTTGTTTTAATGGCAGCAATGACGACGAAAATCGATCTAGATCATCCCTATTTTCTTCATGCTTCTGATTCTCCTGGAATGTGCTTGATTTCACCTCTTTTTGATGGAACTGGATACGGAGGTTGGAGAAAATCAATTCTGATTGCGTTATCAGCCAAAAACAAGCTAGGATTTATTGACGAAAGCTTAGTCAGGCCCAAAGACGACTCACCAGATCTGAAGTATTGGATTAGGTGTAATGACATGGTGTTTGCTTGGATTCTGAACTCTCTCACTCCATACATTAGGCCAAGTGTAATTCACTCCAAATCTGCAAGGAATTTGTGGAAACAACTCGAAGATAGGTATGGGCAATCAAACCTAGCACAATCATTTGAATTACAAAAACAATTGTTGGAAACAGTACATGGATCCTCAAATATTACAACATATTTCAATAAGATGAAGGCTACCTGGGATAAAATAGAATTGCTTGATGCTAGGACTGTGTATATGTGTTGACTGCAAATGTGGGGCTAATGACAAAAATGTTGCACTCGAAGAAATACAGAAACCAGCTCAGTTTTTAATGGGGTTGAACGAGTCATACCCTAGCGCTAGGGGTAATATCATGATGATGCATCCACCACCTAACAATGATAGAGGATATTACCTACTTTTGCAAGAAGAAAGGCAGAGAGGAATACAGAGTATGGGTCAATATCCTAGTGAATCTAGCTCTTTTGTTGTTCCAACACAAAGGTCTAACCAGACTCAAGGAACAACCACAAATTTTACAATTAATACTGGTGGTTATAATTTCAGAAACAACCAAGAAAACATGAGGAATCTCAATTGCAACTATTGCAAAAAACAAGGACACACAATTGACAAATGCTATAAACTTCATGGCTATCCACAGAATTTAAGCCAAATTTTAAATAAAGAAGATTTCAAAATCAAATTCAAGGGAATGTTGTCACAACAGATGAAGGTTATGGGCAAGTTCAGGCAAATGATACAGAGGCAAGAATTGGTATAAAGCAGGAACAATTATCACAATTAATGGAATTGCTTCAACAAGATAAAATTGGTCATCAAGCTGCAGCAAGTCCTGAAGTCAATGTGAATGCTAACTGTGCTGGTACATGCTTGCCTATTCTTCCCTACTCACATAGTAATTCTAAGAGTCATATTTGGATCCTTGACTCTGGTGCTTCAGAACACATGACATTTGACTCTACTATCATAGTTAATATCAAACCACTACTCAACCCTATTAATGTTAACCTGCCTAATTTACAAAGGGTAAAAGTTACTCTAGCAGGACAAATAACCATACATCCAAATTTGACCCTACACGGAGTGCTTTATGTCCCAGACTTTAAATTCAACCTCATTTCAGTTAATACATTATGCAGCCAATTCAAAGTCCTTCTTACCTTTACTGAAACTTGGTGTTTGATGCAGGGCCTTTCTTTGAGGAGGCCTCTGGTCCTTGGTGATTTCAAAGCTGGACTCTATCTTTTCCACTCAATTCATCATTCTGTTGATTCTCTGCATCCACATCAGAATATTACATTTACACAAAATTCCTCTCAAACTTCTTGTAATTCACATACTATGTCTAATTCTGTTAGTTATGGTAACAATTTGTGGCATGTAAGGCTGGGACATTTACTCATTTTTACCATGAGATACATTTCTGTTTTATCACAAAAAGTTATTTGTAAAGAAGATATTCCTTGTTCCATTTGCCCTATGGCTAGACAACACAGATTACCTTTTTCTAATAGCAACAGTTCTACTTCTCAATGTTTTGACCTCATTCATATTGATACCTGGGGTCCTTATAAAGTACCTAACCATAATGGATTTAAGTACTTCCTTACAATTGTTGATGATTTTAGTAGGGGTACTTGGACCTATTTGTTGAGCACCAAGAGTAATGCTTTCATTGTCCTAAAGTCTTTCATATCTATGGTAGAAAGACAATTCGAAGTCAAGGTCAAGAAAATCCGGTCTGATAATGCCTTTGAATTAGGCAATACTATTGCAGCCATGGCCTATTTCTCTTCAAAAGGAATTCTTCACCAAACCACTTGTGTTGGTACTCCTCAACAAAATGGTATTGTTGAAAGAAAACACAAGCATTTGATGGAAACTTGTAGAGCCCTTCTTTTCCATTCTAAAGTACCTATTTGTTATTGGGGTGAATGTCTTCTTACTGTCACTTTCCTCATTAATAGATTTCCAACTTAACTTCTTCACTATAAATCTCCTTATGAAGTACTTTTTCACAAAGCTCCTGATTACACTTTTCTAAGGAGTTTTGGTTGTCTATGTTTTGCCTCAACTTTGCCTCATCTTAGAGGCAAACTTGATCCCAGGGCAATTACTTGTGTTTTCCTTAGATATCTATTGTGGCCAAACGCACACGCAAGTATATGCGGTCGTCAAGTAATAAAGTGACTAAAAGTCGGATGTCAAACCCACGAAGACTTGTGATTAACTATTAACTAAATTAGACTATCTTAATTATCTAAACAAGAATTAAACCTAAAAATATTTGATTCTAAACTAATTAAATAAAAAAATATAAATAATGAACTTTGAATAGAGAAAAAGCAAATTTTTATGATATCAATGTAATGAAAATAATCTAGAGTTATGGGCTATCTAACAATCCTATTGTATTCTTCAATTGAATTGACCGACTAATTTATCTAACTTATTGGTTGACAGGGTTAATATTGCTCATAAGAATCTGTCGAGTTCTTACTCGCCTATTCAAGCTAACCTAACGCCTATATGTCTATAGAGTTAGAATCAACAAGAACGCATTTATAATTCCTATAAATCAACCAAGCAAGGCAATTAGGTATATGTCTATCCTAACCAGGAATCTGTTCCCCGATACCCGAGTTCAAAAACTTGCTCTACTCAATCCTATATGCAATCTAGAATTTCCACTTTTGAGTTCAATTCTAGATTCGTAGATAGTATTCAATTGGTGATCAAGCAATTAAATAATTAAGCGCAAGATTCAATAAATAAACCAATATGATAAATCAAGAAGGCAAAGTCAATATCCGAGTAACAATAGTCAGAAAAGAACCACAACCCTAGAATGTGAATTTTAGCTCCACGTAGACATGGTAGCCAAACAACAAATCATACAAAGAAACATAAAAATTATTAAGTTTGGTGGGAGACAGATGAAACTTGATGAATTCCAGCCTCCGCGGCGGCTCTGTGCTTGTGTTTTCCTCTCAAAAATGTCCTCCTCCTTTTAAAATAGGTTTAGGTTGGCTTTTATATGATTTGGGGGCATCTTGGGGTCGAAATAACCGAATCCCGGTCGAAATAGGACATGTTCACGTTTTGACCGTCCAGGGCAGCATGGGGCCCTGGCCCTGGCGGTCACAAATTTTAGCTGCTGTAAATTGCGCCACAGCCAGCGCCCCACGCTGGCTGTGGCCCTCAAATTTCACTTTTTGCGTTTTTATCTTGATTTTGCTCCAATTCGCGCCCTTTTCATCCCAAATTACATCCGAATGATCCCTACACATAGAAATAATAAAATTTAGCACAAATAATCACATTAAACATCTCAAATCGTCGAGACATGAGCAAAATGTGAGGCAATATATATCAAAATATGCATACATTAAGCCAATTATCAACACCCCACACTTAAACGTTGCTCGTCCTTGAGTCAACCAACAAATAACTCTATCTTTCAGCGCTCTACACCAATGACTATAGTTAATAGCAACAATTAAACTCTAGAGTATGCAATCACCACACACTTCTCTTTAACTTATGCCATACTTCAAAAATATTCAAACAAAGACAACATGCTCATAACAATCCTAGTCTCAAAAACCGACTCTATATCACAATGCACTCATGGCTTGAACACCCAACATCCTAGAGAAGTCTAATAATGTTACCTATCCCTCGTGAAATCATGTACCCTCACAACAAAAGCAAAGAGAGTAAAATCAATCCACACATTCGAATCTCATGCTCACATGTATCAAAAAACATCACTCACTCTCACAAAAGAAGTCACATGCATGTAATTGGTATCATAGGCTTGCCCTTAATGTAAATCTCTACTAATATAAGCTCGCTCGATCTAAAATCAATTAGGACTTTTTCATGGTTGTAATGTGGGCTAAGGGATGGGTAGGATATATTTTAGGAATAGTGACTCAACTTCCTAAGCACTTAAACACATCACCAAATAATTTAAGCGCAAATTCTTCAACACCACTTCAATTTCACAAATAATATTACCCCCAACAATATATCCTCTTTCTTTAAGCGCTACATAAATTCATACCTACTAGCAAGAACAAGACAACAATTTATTCATCTATATTTTTCTTTCTTTTTTTCCAGATTTTTCTCTTCTTTCTTTTTTTTTCTTTTTCAATTTCCGCTAGTGGTGTATTATTTTACAAAATAAGTGAACCTTCTTTCTTTCATTGGTTCTACTCAAAATTCACCCCACACTCGGTCCCTTCTTACTTCTTTTAGCGCTTATTTCACAATTAAAGTATTTTAAGAGGTAAAAGGATCAAAAAAATATCAATTAAGAACAAAAAGGGTATAGGCTTGTAATGTGGGTATCAAATAAATGTCAAAAGGCTCAAAAGGGTTAACTAAGGATCAATTTTATTTGTGATAAGCAATTAAGCTTAAAAAGATTAAAGAAAGCCTCAAATTATTTTTCAAACCAAGCATCACCTAATATTTCGCTTCAACTCACATACCGGGCAAGTTCTAGACACAAGTACAAAAATATGGACTACACAAAAACCTCACCACACATGGCACATGACTCATTAAGGACGGTCACATTCCGACTCTCAAATAATGCACGTATTCACGGAGTCACGAGATATTAAGCATTAAGCGCAAAGTGAACACAAGTCAAGAAAACGAGAAATAGGTGTCATAAAATATGCTATCCAATTTATATAGGCTTCATGATCAATTTTAAAATATAGGAAAGGTACTACACATGCCAAAGCCTGAATATGCTACTATCAAACACGTCAAGAGCCCCTAGGAATCTCATATTTCTTCCTCCATTTATTTTCTAAACTCTAATCTAGTCTCATATCCCATGGAAAAGAACTGAGGTACAAAGAAAAACCACGGGGGATTATTGCTACAAAAAAAAATATGTTTTTGGATTTTTCTATTTTTCAATTTTTTTTTATTTAGACTTTAGTCTCTCAAAAAAATTGTCTATGAGATCCATCGTCAGAAAAAGTCCAAAAATAAAATTTCAATTTTTTTCTCAATATTTTTTCTATTTTTTTTAAATCTAATTAAGCTACTAAAACTACTACTGCTATACTACACCATTAATTCTACTAACCATGCTATTAAAAATAAAAAGCTAGCTAACAATAAAAAGATAAGAAACTAACAATATACTAATATAATACTATAGAAAGAATAGAGAATCTTCCACCCCACACTTAAAAGAATGCAGTGTCCTCAATGTACAAATAAAGTAAAAATAACAAGGGTGGACAAGAAACTCTCTGAAAGACCAAAGGTCGAAGCAATAGATGCTCACGAGGTACTCATACTTCTCCCATGGATAGTCCTTTATGCGGGTACCTCACACTAGTTCTAATAATCTGGCTTGCTTTTGAATACTTCCAATGACTTTCTTCCTATGCTCATAATTCTACAAAATAAAACAACACTACAAAAATAATAAAAATAATAAAATAAACAAAAATAAAAGAAAGCAGTAAAGTTGGGTTGCCTCCCAACAAGCGCCTAATTTAACGTCACGGCACGACGTGAACCACTTTTTCCTCCACCTCGAACTTATGAATTGTACCCCTAACATGGTATTCAGTCTGCGGCTATGCTCCAGTGGTGGGGCTACAACGATAACCAAGCCAAGTAATATATTTTTGACTCTATACTTCTTCGCCTTTATATGAGGAATGTAATTTTTTCTCTCTGGCACGACAAATTCAAGAATATAAGAATTCTCATCCTCACCCTTTGACTCCCCCATAGGCTCAGATGGCTCGATTACTATCTTACTATCTAAACACAATGTGAAAAAATAATTGGAATGAGGTCTAATGCGTCCTGACTCATGAATTGTACTACTATTTACATCCCCATATATACATACACTCAAGTCTCCCAAAGTAATGTTATCTACTCCCTCGTATGTCTCTAGATCACTCTTCTCAACATTGGCATCCTCAAAAGAAAAATGGTCTAATGATTGGTATTCTCCTTTTAGCTCCTCAATTTGGTCTAGAAGATTTTTTCAGCTTCACACAACTCATCATTAAATTATTGGCCATTACACGCATCAACCTTTGCATTTAAATTTGCATCCAAGTTATGCACAACCAAGCCAAAACTATTAAATTCTTGTGCAAGATCAACTCTCTCCTTAGACCAATCATTCACCAACGTTGTTAAAAGACAACGTCGTTCCGTATATTCGCTTAATCGAGAATATCTGTCCCAATACCAACCCTTACTCCCATATTCAAATTCAGACCTCCCAGAGTTCAGGGCATGACAAGACCAAAAAGACGGGCCATAACAGTCTTCCATCAACCAAGCGTCTTCATCAATAACCTTACCTCCGGATACTTCATCCCTAGATGTCATGTTGAGAGAACTAGAAACACACTAAGAGAAAAGTTAAATAGTTATAAAATTAAAAATATTTACAAAAAGAAAAAAATATAAAGTTATAAGTAAAAGTCTAATCTATAAAGAAAGCTAATTCTAATCCCCGGCAACGGCGCCAAAAACTTGTTGCGGCCAAACACACACGCAAGTATACGCGGTCGTCAAGTAATAAAGTGACTAAAAGTCGGATGTCGAACCCACGAGGACTTGTGATTAACTATTAACTAAATTAGACTATCCTAATTATCTAAACAAGAATTAAACCTAAAAATATTTGATTCTAAACTAATTAAATAAAAAAATATAAATAATGAACTTTGAACAGATAAAGAGCAGATTTTTATGATATCAATGTAATGAAAACGATCTAGAGTTATGGGCTATCTAACAATCTTATTGTATTCTTCAGTTGAATTGACCGACTGATTTACCTAACTTATTGGTTGACAGGGTTAATATTGCTCATAAGAATCTATCGAGTTCTTACTCGCCTATTCAAGCTAACCTAACTCCTATATGTCTATGGAGTTAGAATCAACAAGAACGCATTTATAATTCCTGTAAATTAACCAAGCAAGGAAATTAGGTATATGTCTATCCTAACCACGAATATGTTCCCCAATGCACGAGTTCAAGAACTTGCTTTACTCAATTCTATATGCAATCTAGAATTCCCACTTTCGAGTTCAATTCTAGATTCGTAGATAGTATTCAATTGGTGATCAAACAATTAAATAATTAAGCGCAAGATTGAATAAATAAACCAATATGATAAATCAAGAAGGCAAAATCAATATCCGAATAACAATAGTCATGAAAGAACCACAACCCTAGAATGTGAAGTTTAGCTCCACATAGACATGGTAGCGAAACAACAAATCATACAAAGAAACATAAAAATTACTAATTTTGGTCGGAGACAGATGGAACTTGATGAATTCCGGCTTCACGGCGGCTCTGTGCTTGTGTTTTCCTCTCAAAAATGTCCTCCTCTTTTTAAAATAGGTTTAGGTTGGCTTTTATATGAGTTGGGGGCGTCTTGGGGTCGAAATAACCTAGTCTCGGTCGAAATAGGACATGTTCACGTTTTGAGCGTTCAGGGCAGCGTGGGGTGATGGCCCTGGCGGTCACAAATTTTAGCTACTGTAAATTGCGCCACAGCCAGCGCCCCACGCTGGCTGTGGCCCTTAAATTTCACCTTTTGCATTTTTGTCCCGATTTCGCTCCAATTCGCGCCCTTTCGTCCCAAATTGCATCCGAATGATCCCTACACATAGAAATACTAAAATTTAGCACAAATAATCATATTTAACATCTCAAATCGTCGAGACATGAGCAAAATGTGAAGCAATATAGATCAAAATATGCATACATTAAGCCAATTATCAATATCCTACTAGCAAGAAAGGATACAAGTTATTAAACCTACAGACTAGAGAAATTTTCATTTCCAGAAATGTTATTTTTCATGAGTCAGTTTTTCCTTTTACAAACTCTTACACTAACTTCTCTTCTTTGTTTCCTCCCTCTTCTGACACTGATTTCTCTATATATGTTGATTCCTCACCTGGTGCTACTCCCTCTTCTTCTATTCCTCCTGTTCCATCCCCTGCTCTATCCCATCTTACTGAGCAACCTTCTGCTCCTATTTCACCTACTGCTTCCCTTCCTTCACATCACCATAGTCCTGTTTCTAGCCCATTATCCACACCATCTTCCTCTCCTTCTGATTCTTCTACTGCTTCTACCACTTCACCTTTCACATTTGCTTCTTCTCCTAATCCTAATCATGTCCATTCACCTAATTCCAGTACTACTCATGATGTTTTGCGCAGGTCTTTAAGAGAGCACAATGCACCTGTCACACCTCCTCTTTTCCCGAAGGGGATAGGGAATAGGGGAGTTTTTTAAAGTGACATTAATCGAAATGGAATTATTTATTGATTTCAGAGTCGCCACTTGGAATAATTTATGGTATTCCAAGTCACCGGTTTATTTTAAATCCCAAATCGAGGAAAGAATGACTCCGTTTAAAGTCTACGAAAATTAAAAGATCGGGTAAAGAATTCTGTTAACCCGGGAGAAGGTGTTAGGCATTCCCGGATTCCGTGATTTTAGCATGGTCGCTCAACTATTAATAATTGGCCTAATTATCTGATTTAATACATGTTTTAAACCTATTGTGTATTTTTATCTTCTAACCGCTTTTAATTATTTATGAAATTATTTCTGGAACAAGTCACGATATTGTGCACTTGTCATTTGGTACATGTTGCAAACCGCGCTACATGAAATGCACCCGCGATTTAACACATGTTTATTTTTTATTATTTGAAGTTATGGTCGGGTCACATGAAATGCACACCCAAATTTAGATTTATGTATCGTAACCATACCACGAGAACCGTACCCATGGCCACGATAATTATTAATCGCGCCTAAAGCAACTGGCGATATATAGTTGTTTATTCAACTGTTTGAGATCATGTACTGGGGTCTATAGATAAGGAGTCAATGTTGGGATAAATTACAGATAAGGTTGAAGAACTTAATGACGGGAATTTCTGAGCCATGAATGTTTGAATTAATTGCCAACGTACATACCAACAGAATAAATTGATGGATGAAATTGGATCACAATCTAACTTTTGAGGAATTTCGCATGCATAACCGGAAATGAATTAATAGCCACTTTGGACATTGCAGTGATAGCCACTTTAGAGTAATAGCCAATTTTAGCCTTCATTTTCCAGCCAATTAATCAACTCAAATGCTAAAACTTACAATAACAGATACACATAACGAGTCTAAGAACCAGAACAGATTTAGAACATAATGATTTCATAACTTAACAAAATTTAACAATAGAATCATATTCAATTAATCATATTCATATTATAGATACTAACTTTCATCGACCAAACATTCACATGTATTGCCACGAAGGATGGATTTAATCTTTGATTCTAAGAATGATCCAAACAATAGCAATTAAGAAGCAGACATGTCTCAAATCTGAAGACAGATATGATGTTATAATCGAAAGGTGATATTCAATTAATACTATGAACATTACATGAAGCAAGAAGCAAAGAGGGGTACCTGGAGCGCAAGTCTACAACTCCAAAAACCAGATAAAAGGCGAAGAAATCGGCTGATTGGAGCCTCAACGAAGTAAACTTTCTTCAATAAAGCAANGTCTATAGATAAGGAGTCAATGTTGGGATAAATTACAGATAAGGTTGAAGAACTTAATGACGAGAATTTCTGAGCCATGAATGTTTGAATTAATTGCCAACGTACATACCAACAGAATAAATTGATGGATGAAATTGGATCACAATCTAACTTTTGAGGAATTTCGCATGCATAACCGGAAATGAATTAATAGCCACTTTGGACATTGCAGTGATAGCCACTTTAGAGTAATAGCCAATTTTAGCCTTCATTTTCCAGCCAATTAATCAACTCAAATGCTAAAACTTACAATAACAGATACACATAACGAGTCTAAGAACCAGAACAGATTTAGAACATAATGATTTCATAACTTAACAAAATTTAACAATAGAATCATATTCAATTAATCATATTCATATTATAGATACTAACTTTCATCGACCAAACATTCACATGTATTGCCACGAAGGATGGATTTAATCTTTGATTCTAAGAATGATCCAAACAATAGCAATTAAGAAGCAGACATGTCTCAAATCTGAAGACAGATATGATGTTATAATCGAAAGGTGATATTCAATTAATACTATGAACATTACATGAAGCAAGAAGCAAAGAGGGGTACCTGGAGCGCAAGTCTACAACTCCAAAAACCAGATAAAAGGCGAAGAAATCGGCTGATTGGAGCCTCAACGAAGTAAGCTTTCTTCAATAAAGCAAAACTTGTACAATCTGAGTATCTTTCAACCAGCAAATATTGAACTTCTAAATACAGTGAAATCAGCGACTTCAACTGAATTTATAATTCAAATGCTTGGACTATTTTGAAACTCACAAGCAACAGGATCGCGAACAGAACCTCGGCAAGTGACGGACTGACCGAACTTCGTCGGAGAAACTCAAATCTCGCCGACGAACTCGAACTCTACTCAACCCGGAGAACACTGAAGCTCAAAGAGCTGACTGGAATTGAAATTTGGTGCGTTTTTGGGGTTACGGCGGGGCTGATTTGAGTTGGATTGTTTATGCTATTTTGAAGCTATTTTCAGATAGTTCTTATGGTGAGAAGGACAGTGGTTTATCGTTCAAGCACAGTTGAATATCGGTGATTATTTTTGAGGTTTCAGTGGAGATAAGGAAGAATGAGAAGATGGAAAGCTACTGATTTTTCGTCAAGGGAGGTGTGGCTAATTTTTCTCCCTTTGTCCGGTGGTCCTCCCCCTTTTCGTTCTCTGTTTTCCCCGTCCCCTCTCTAATCTCCTTATTTTCAGATCTATTCCTCCCTTCCCCTTTCGTGTGTTTTTTGTAAATTCAGAGAATGAAGACGCAGCTGCTAGGTTTTGTTTTCAAGGGTGGGGGTTGGTTCGTTGTTTTAGGGTTTTGGTAAAATGGGTGTTTGAAAGAAAGGGGGGATCCGGCTGGGCCAAGCGGGTCATAGGAATTGGGCTTCTAAAGGGATGAGCTTGAATCAATTGCAAAATTAGTCACTTTGGACTCAAATTTTAATTAAAATCAATTTGTGTGGTTAAGCTATTATATATATTTTACTCACTAATTGACTAATGACCTAATTAATTAACTAACCTAAGAATGTATTTTTTTTTTGGTTTTTAGATATTTATATAATGCATTTAACAATGTAATTAAATCCTAAAAAACAATTTAAAATATAAAATGCTATGAAATTAAGGTTTGAATATTTTTATGATTTACGATATTCCTAACATGCATAAACAATGTGAATAAATGCAAAATAAATAAATAAAAACTTCTAAAATTCATAAAAATAATTAAAATTATTTTTGGATTATTTTTAGGAGTAATTTCCTATGTGGGGCAAAAATTAGGTGCTCACAGCACCTGCCTATTTGTCTGTCTATATTTGTGGAGCAGTCCATTTAACTCATGTTTCTACATCTTGTTTCCTCTCACTAGTATCCCCTTCTATTATTTCTGCTAACCTACTCTCTACTCCTAACCAAAACCTCTTGAATTCCCTAACTCACATACATGAGCCTTCTAGTTATTCTTAGGCAGCATTTGACCCTGGCTGGCAGGAAGCAATGGCCAAAGAGCTTGATGCCTTGAAGGCCAATGATACTTGGGAAGTTGTTCCACTAACAGTTGGAAGGAAAGCACTACCCTGTAAGTGGATCTACAACGTCAAACTTAAATCTGATGGTAGTGTGGAAAGACTCAAAGCTCGTTTAGTTATTCGAGGAGACACTCAAAGAGAAGGGATTGATTTTACAGAGACTTTCTCTCTTGTGGTCAAAATGACCACAATTAGGTGTATTCTTGCTATTGCATTCAAGAAAAATTGGGGTCTTTATCAATTGGATGTGAATAATACTTTTCTACATGGGGATCTACACGAAGAGGTTTATATGAAATTTCCAGCTGGCCTAGGCCCTCCTGCTCCTAATTTGGTTTGTCGTCTCAAGAAATATATTTATAGGCTTCGTCAAGCTTCTAGACAATGGTATTCTCGCTTGACTGCTACCCTTAATTTCAAAGGTTTTACTCATTCCTTAAATGACTACTCTCTTTTCTACAAGAAGAATGGTGATTCTGTCTCTTTGGTGGTTGTCTATGTGGATGATATCTTACTCACAAGCAACAATATTCAGGAGCTTAATTATTTAAACATTTCTAGATCATGAGTTTAAGATAAAGGATTTGGGCAACTTATCTTATTTTTTGGGAATGGAAGTCCTTCGTGAACCCTCTGGTCTGATTCTCTGTCAACACAAGTTCACCCAAGAACTCCTTACTGAATTTGATTGTCTTGGTCTATCTCTTGCTTCTTCTCCTTTGGATCCTTCTTCCAAACTCCATGCAAGGGTTGGTTCTCCTCTTTCTGACCCTTTGCTCTATCGTCGACTATTGGGGAAACTCAATACTTTGACTCATACTCGTCCTGATATCTCTTTTGCCGTTCAGCATCTTAGTCAATTCATGCAGGATCCTCATGAGCCTCATTTTTTTGCTGTTCATCATGTTTTCGTTATCTCCTTCGTGATCCTAGTTTGGGCCTTTTCATGTTTGCTGATCCTTCTCTTGATTTGCTCATCTTCTGCGACTCCGATTGGGGTTCTTGCCCTGATAGTCGTCGTTCGGTTAGTGGATTTTTCATCAGTTTGGGGGGCTGTCCTGTTTCTTGGAAATCCAAGAAACAGCCTTCCGTCTCTTTGTCTTCTGCTGAGGCCGAGTACTGGTCAATGAGGCGTGTTGTTGCAGAGTTAACATGACTCGTTCGTCTTCTCGATGACCTTTCTATCGTCCCTTCTTTAGCAGTCCCTCTTCACTCGGACAGTCAGGCTGCTATCCACATCGCTAAAACCCCCTTCTTTCACGAGCGTACCAAACATGTAGAACTTGACTGCCATTTCGTCCGGCAACAGTTCCAAGATAGTCTCATCTCTCTTTCTTTCCTCCCTTCTCACCACCAGCTCGCTAATCTTTTCACCAAGCCCCTTTCTGGGCCTCTTCATCGTGGTTTACTAGGCAAGTTGGGTGTTCTTTCCGCCCCCTCCAACTTGAGGGGGTGTATTGCCGGTGACATTTCTCCGGACCCAGGTTGAGTCTCAGAATGAAGAAGAAGAAGAGGTGCTAGGATTTTCTTCTCAATGCCTATACTTAAATGAGGTAAATGGCCACTAAATGGAGATATACAGGTAAAGGAAGCTATTGGGCATCAAGGAAGTTATAGGGCCTATTGGGCCACCGCCAAATCTCTCTTATTTTCCCACATGGACTGTACATATAATTTTAAGAAGTTTCTATAATATCCTAATTATGTATTCTTCTTTTCATTTACACGCGTGGATAACAATAGGCGGTTAGTAGATAGTGAAATGTATATATTCCTTTTCTATTTGTAACAAAGACAGATTTCAAGAGAATACTATTTCAATTTGGCTTTTACAAAATTTCTCTCTCTAAACTCAACATGGTATCAGAGCCTATGCTCGACCCAGTTATTTTTCACTATCAATATATTACATATTTCTTCTAGATCTTCTAGAATTCTGTTCCGTTACTCGAATTTCTCTCAATTTCATCTTTGAAGTTATTTTAATGGCAGAAATGTCGACGAAAATTGATCCAGATTATTCCTATTTTCTTCATGCTTCTGATTCTCCTGGAATGTGCTTGATTTCACCTCCTTTTTATGGAACTAAATACGGAGGTTGGAGAAAATCAATTTTGATTGCGTTATCAGCCAAAAACAAGCTAGGATTTATTGACGAAAGCTTAGTCAGGCCCAAACATGACTCACCAGATCTGATATATTGGATTAGGTGTAATGACATGGTGTTTGCTTGGCTTCTGAACTCTCTCACTCCAAACATTAGGCCAAGTGTAATTCACTCCAAATCTGCAAGGATTTTGTGAAAACAACTCGAAGATAGGTATGGGCAATCAAACCTAGCACAATCATTTGAATTACAAAAACAGTTGGTGGAAACAGTACAAGGATCCACAAATATTGCAACTTATTTCAATAAGATGAAGGCTACCTGGGATGAAATAGAATTGCCTGATGCTAGGACTATGTGTATCTGTGTTGACTGCAAATGTGGGGCTAATGAGAAAAATGTTACACTCGAAAAAAGACAGAAACCAGTTCAGTTTTTAATGGGGTTGAACGAGTCATACACTAGCGTTAGGGGTAATATCATGATGATGCATCCACCACCTAACATTGATAGAGCATATTACCTACTTTTGCAAGAAGAAAGGCATAGAGGAATACAAAGTATCAATATCCTAGTGAATCTAGTTCTTTTATTGTTCCAACATAAAGGTCTAACCAGACTCAAGGAAGAACCACAAATTTTACAATGAATACTGGTGGTTATAATTTCAGAAACAACTAAAAAAATAGGAGGAATCTCAATTGCAACTATTGCAAAAAACAAGGACACACAATTGACAAATGCTATAAACTTTATGGTTATCCACAGAAGTTTAAGCCAAATTTTAAACAAAGAAGATTTCAGAATCCCATTCAAGGGAATGTTGTCACAACAGATGAAGGTTATGGGCAAGTTTCAGGCAAATGATATAGAGGCAACAATTGGTATAAAGCAGGAACAATTATCACAGTTAATGGAATTGCTTCAACAAGTTAAAATTGGTCAACAAGCTGCAGTAAGTCCTAAAGTCAATGTGAATGCTAACTGTGCTGGTACATGCTTGCCTATTCTTCCCTACTTACATACTAATTCTAAGAGTCATATTTGGATCCTTGACTCTGGTGCTTTAGAACACATGATATTTGACTCTACTATCATAGTTAATATCAAACCACTACTCGACCCTGTTAATGTTAACCTGCCTAATTCACAAAGGGTAAAAGTTACTCTAGCAGGACAAGTAACCATACATCCAAATTTGACCCTACACGGAGTGCTTTATGTCCCAGACTTTAAATTCAACCTCATTTCAGTTAACAAATTATGTAGCCAATTCAAAGTCCTTCTTACCTTTGCTAAAACTTAGTGTTTGATGTAGGGCCTTTCTTTGAAGAGGCCTCTGGTTCTTGGTGATGTCAAAGCTGGACTCCATCTTTTCCATTCTATTCATCATTCTATTGATTCTCTGCATCCACATCAGAATGTTACATTTACATAAAATTCCTCTCAAACTTCTTATAATTCACATACTATGTCTAATTCTGTTAGTTATGGTAACAATTTATGGCATGTAAGGCTGGGACATTTACCCATTTCTACCATGAGATACATTTCTATTTTATCACAAAATGCTATTTGTAAAGAAGATATTCCTTGTTCCATTTGCCCTATGGCTAGACAACACAGATTACCTTTTTCTGATAGCAACAGTTCTACTTCTCAAATTTTTGAACTCATTCATATTGATACTTGGGATCCTTATAAAGTACCTACCCATAATGGTTTTAAGTACTTTCTTACAATTGTTGATGATTTTAGTAGGGGTACTTGGACCTATTTGTTGAGCACCAAGAGTAATGCTTTCACTGTCCTAAAGTCTTTCATATCTATGGTAGAAAGACAATTCGAAGTCAAGGTCAAGAAAATCCGGTATGATAATGCCTTTGAATTAGGCAATAGTATTGCAGCCATAGCCTATTTCTCTTCAAAAGGAATTCTTCACCAAACCACTTGTGTTGGTACTCCTCAACAAAATGGTATTGTTGAAAGAAAACACAAGCATTTGATGGAAACTTGTAGAGTCCTTCTTTTCCATTCTAAAGTACCTATTCTAAACACAAGCTTCTGAAAGCTCAACTCATACTCGTCTGACCATCTGAATGGGACACCTTTCTGAGTCAGTCTGGTCCATGGGCTTGCTATAGATGAAAATCCCTCCATGAACCGACGATAATAACCTGTCAAACCCAGGAAACTCCGAATCTCTATAACTGAACTAGGTGTAGGCCAATTCTGAACATCCTCAATCTTCTTAGGTTCCACATTTATACCTTCTGCCGATACAACATGCCCTAGAAAAGCAACTGAGTCTAACCAAAATTCACATTTTAAAAATTTGGCGTATAACTGATTATTTTTCAAAGTCTGAAGCACACTCCGAAGATGCTACCCATGCTCCTCTCGACTGCTGGAGTAAATCAAAATATCATCAATGAACAAAACCATAAAGGAATCCAAATAAGGCTTGAACACACGATTCATCAAATCCATAAATGTTGCTAGGGCATTTGTCAACCCTAATGACATCACTAGGAATTCTTAATGCCCATACTGAGTCCGAAAAGCTATCTTAGGGATATCAGATGCCCTAATCTTCAACTGATGGTAACCAGACCTCAAGTCGATCTTCGAAACACCTTGGCACCCTGAAGCTGATCGAATAAGTCATCAATTCTTGGCAGTGGATACTTGTTCTTGATAGTATCCACTTGTTCAACTACCGATAATCTATTCACATTCGCATTGAACCATCCTTCTTCTTTACAAATAACACTGGTGCACCCCAGGGCGAGACACTGGGTCTAATGAATCCCTGATCAAGCAAGTCTTGTAACTGCTCCTTCAATTCTTTCAACTCCGGCGGGGTCATACGGTATGGCGGGATAGAAATGGGCTGAATGCCTGGAGCTAAATCAATACAGAAGTCAATATCTCTGTCGGGTGGAATTCCCGGCATATTTGCAGGAAATACTTCTGGAAATTCACGAACATTTGGTACTGAGTCCATAGAAGGAACATCCGCACTGGGATCGCGAATATAAGACACATAGGATAGACACCCCTTCTCGACCATACGCCGAGCCTTCATATAAGAAATAACCCTGCTAGTAGAATAACCAGGAGTTCCTTTCCACTCTAACCGAGGTAACCCGGCATGGCTAGGGTCACCGTCTTGACATGACAATCCAATATAGCATGATAAGGTGACAGCCAATCCATACCCAAGATGACATCAAAATATACCATATCAAGAAGTAGAAGATCCACACTAGTCTCAAGACTACCAATAGTAATCACACACGAATGATAGACATGGTCTACTACAACAGAGGCTCCCACTGGTGTAGATACACACAGAAGCACTCAGAAAATCACGAGGCACAACCAAATACGAAGCAAAATAGGAGGACACATAGGAATAAGTAGATCTTGGAACAAATAGAACTGAAGCATCTATATGGCAAAGTTGAATAATACCTGTGATCACGACATCAGATGACTCGGCCTCTAGCCTAGCTGGAAAAGCATAAAATCGGGGCTAGGCCCCACCACCCTGAACTACATCTCTGGGACGGCCTCTAATTGGCTGGCCTCCACCTCTAGCGGCTTGACCTCCACCTCTAATNGTCTCAAGACTACCAATAGTAATCACACACGAATGATAGACATGGTCTACTACAACAGAGGCTCCCACTGGTGTAGATACACACAGAAGCACTCAGAAAATCACGAGGCACAACCAAATACGAAGCAAAATAGGAGGACACATAGGAATAAGTAGATCTTGGAACAAATAGAACTGAAGCATCTATATGGCAAACTAGAATAATACCCGTGATCACGACATCAGATGACTCGGCCTCTAGCCTAGCTGGAAAAGCATAAAATCGGGGCTAGGCCCCACTACCTTGAACTGCATCTCTAGGACGGCCTCTAACTGGCTGGCCTCCACATCTAGCGGCCTGACCTCTACCTCTAATGGCCTGACCTCCACCTCTAGCTGCCTGACCCCTACCTCTAGCTGGCTGAGCAGGCGGTGAATCAACTGGTGCCGGTATGATGGCATGAGAATCTTGTCGAGATCTGTTACTCGAGAACCTAGGGCAATACCTCATGATGTGACCAATGTTCCCACACTCATAACACCCATCCTGATGTCGTGGCTGCTGAAGCTGAAGCTGACCCGAACCGGCCGGATAACCGCTATAGTGACTCTGGAGTAGTAGTGCACTGATAGGAGCTGAATGTGCACTAAATGTTGGCTGCCTAGAATAAGGCATAATAGGACCGTGACTCCATGAAGCACCGAGAGATGCCTGAAGTGCTGAATGAAACGGTCTGGGAGGATGACCCCTACCAAAATTACCCCTGCCTCCAGACGAGGCACCACTGAAACCACCAAACTGACGAGGACTTTTATTAGACCTCTGCCCTCCCTCCTGTGCAAGAAACATCTCGATCCTCCTCGCGACATTATCAGCAGCCTGAAAGGAAATCTCACTTCCGGCCTCCTTGTCCATCTGAAGCCTGATAGGGTAAGTGAGTCCCTCAATAAACCTCCTCACTCTCTCTCCCTGAGTAGGTAGTAAGAGGAGAGCATGATGGGATAAATCCACAAAACGGGACTCATACTGAGTAATAGTCATACTGCCCTACTGTAGACGCTCAAATTGCCTGCGGTAATCCTTTCTCAATGTGATAGGGAGGAATTTCTCTAGAAATAGTCGTGAAAACTGCTCCCAGGTCAATGTAGGCGATTCAACTGGTCTGATCAATGTATAATCTCTCCACCACCTCTTGGCGGAACTCGTCATTTGAAATACGGAAAAATCGACTCTATTGGTCTCGACTATACCCATGTTCCACAGCACCTAATGGCAGCGGTCAAGATAATCTTGTGGGTCCTCAGAAGGTGTACCACTGAAGTGAACTGGAAAGAGTTTAGTAAACTTATCTAGTCTCAATAAGTCCTCAGAAGACATGGCGGGCCTATCACCGGCCTGTGCCGCAACAACTAGCTGAACTACTCCAACTGGCGAGACTGCTGGAGCTTGATTCTGGGGAGCCATCTGCTCCGGAGTGGGAGTAATGGGAGTTTGTGCTCCTCCCCCAGCCTGTGAGACGGCTGGTGCCACTGGAAATATATCATTCTGGGCCACGCCTTCCATAAGACTCACCAAACGGACTAGAGCGTCCTGAAGCACTGGAGTAGCTATGAATCCTTTCGGGACCTGAACTGGTCCAACTGGTACAGTGTGAACTGGAACCTCCTCCTGAAGATCCACCTGAGGTTCTACAATAGGTGTTGCTGCTCAAGCTCTAGACTGAGCTCTACCTCTGCCTCGGCCTATAGCACGACCTAGGCCTCGACCTCTACCCCTGGCCATAGTTGCCATTGGGGGCTCTGTTCCCTGTCCGTCGGTAGATGTATTACGTGTCCTCACCATCTGCGAGAGAATAAGAATAGAATTGTTCAATCATCGATGATAGAATAAAATCGCACGACGGGATAAGAAAGAAGTGATATTGTTCCTAAATTTCATAGCCTCTGAAAGATAAGTACAAACGTCTCCGTACCGATCCTTCAGACTCTACTAAGTTTGCTCGTGACTCATGCGACCTATGTAACCTAGTGCTCTAATACCAACTGTCACGACACTTACCTCGCTTTGTAACCAAATTCAAGAACCCAATAAACATTTGCCTCGCGAATTCGTGTCTGAAATCCTCAAATCTAGTTATAAACAATTCAATATACTCAATATAAACCGTAGGAATTAATTCCATATGAATTTACTAATTTTCCGCATTAAATCAATTTCTGTTGCAGCGTGCAATCCGATCCCACAATATATTCATTTCAATCAATTATGTTGCGGCGTGCAACCCTATCCTCCAATATAAACTTTAAATAAATCTGTTGTGGCGTGCAACCCGATCCCCTATATAAACTCTAAATAAATCTTTTGTTGCGTGCAACCCGATCCCCCATATAAACTTCAAATAAATCTGTTGCGGACTTGCGGCGTGCAACCCAATCCCCCATATAAACGTTAAATAAATCTATTACGGCGTGCAACCCGATCCCCCATATAAACTTATACAACTCTTAAATGTATTAGAAATACTCCAATAAATACCACGTTCAATAAGAAACTATTGAGCATCAAGACATACAATAATTATAATTTAATTATGAAACAAACAATGTCAAGTAGCAATTAATTGAGGAAATTGGGGATAAAATAGGCAGTTTAATATTTATTATGCAAAACGTCAAATATCAATTAAGACACATAAATCAATTAAGTATGTAACAATTATTGCAGAAATTCAAGAATTAATATTTGACAAGGAATATAAGTGAAACAATTATTCTAACGATTAATTCGTGTCTTAAAATAATTTAAGATGTTTAAAAAATTAAGCAAATAATTAATTTGACAAAGTAGAGGCACCCGTCACCTTGCCTTTACATCGTTACATATGAAATTCACATAGCAAATAATTCAAGGGTTCTATTCCCTCAATTCAAGATTAACCACGACACTTACCTCGCTTTGCAACTAAATTCAAGAATCCAATAAACCTTTGCCTCGCGAATTCGTGTCCGAAATCCCAAAAACTCACGAAATCCAAATACCCGTTCCAATACGAGTTCAACCATATAAAAATTATCGAATTCAGACACCGGATTGACCTTCAAATCTTAATTTTACATTTTTGGAAAATTTTATAAAAATTTGATTTTTCTTCCATAAATTCACGGATTCATGATGTAAATGAGTATGGAATCATAAAATATAATCAATATAGGATAAGAAACACTTACCCCAATGTTTCCCTATAAACATCGCCCAAACTCGCCTCTCCCAAAGCTCCAATTTGTCAAAAATAAAAAATGGGACGAAGTCCCGTACTTTATACCTTACAGTTCTGTCCAGGCTGCCCTCGGCCCTCGATCATCGGCCTTCGATCCTCGGCCTCGATCCTAGGCCTCGGTCTTCGGCCTTCGACCCTCGGCCTCGATCCTAGGCCTCGGTTTTTGGCCTTCGATTTCTGCCCCCGAATTTTCAGCATAAAATATTGCAGCAGCTGTTTAAGTCCAACTTTTGATCCGTTAACCATCCGAAACTCATTAGAGGCCCTCGGAACCTCAATCAAATACATCAACAAGTCCTAAAATATCATACGAACTTATTTGAAACCTCAAATCACATCAAATAACTTTAAAATCACAAATCACACCCCAATTCAAGCGTAATGATACTTAAGAATTTTCAACTTCTACATTCGATGTCGAAACCTATCAAATCAAGTCTGATTGACCTCAAATTTTGCACACAAGTCATAAATGACATAACAGAGCTATGAAAATTTTCAGAATTAGATTCTGATCCCGATATCAATAAAAGTCAATTTGTGGTCAAACTTTAAAATCTTTAAGCCTTGAGGCTTCTAGTTTTCACCAAGTGGCGATAATTCAAGTTAGAGACCTCCAAATTAAATTTCGGGCATACGCCCAAGTCCCAAATCATGATACGGATCTATTGGAATTGTCAAGATACTGATCCGAGTCTGTTTACTCAAAATATTTATCAAAGTCAACTCAGTTGAGTTTTAAGGCTCTATTTCATATTTTAATCAATGTTTCATATGAAAACTTTTCGGAAAATTATACGGACTGCGCACGCAAGTCGAGGAATGATAAATATTACTTTTCAAGGTCTTAGAACACAGAATTAATTATTAAATTTAAAGATGACCTTTTGGGTCATTACACTTGACAATTTTAGAAAAAAATTAGTTAGGTTAGATAATAATTAGATTTTAAGGAAAAGAGAGCGATGCAAGGGACGAGCTTGGTTTTAAATATACTATTAGTTGAGAAAAGAAGCCCCTTGGCCATGGTTGGTTTGACGGGAACGAAAAAACGAAATTCTAATAAAAACTAATTTCATTATAGCTAAAAACTAACTAACGTTAAATGCATAGTTAATGCAGAATAGAAATTTGATCGTATTACAATGGGCACCCATATTCTATGGGAGGAATAACTGCAACAATCTTGTTCCATCACGTTTCACCTTGCATGGCCTTTGGCCGGCAAACAGTACTGGATATAGTCTAAAATGTGATCCACCTCAAAGCGCTACTAGCGTGGTCAGTATGTTATTGAAAATACTTATTAGCATATATAATTGCTGTTTTTTTTATGATTGGTACTAGTATATATATTTTGGACCACAAAAAAAAAGCCAAAAAATAACTTATTATGGAGCTGAGGGAGTATGTTTATTTTCTACTTCACCATTTGGTTAAAGGTCTCTGTTAGATTTTATCCTACTTTCCTTTAGAAACTTTTTGCCATTGTTGTATTGTAAAGAAAGTAGCACCATTAAATCATTGCCTAGAGGCCAACCAAAAATTTAAACATTGCTGGTTCTAACTTCTACGTTGAGGGAGTTATATATAACTCTATTTATACATGATTTTTCGCGCTTATATATAGAGAGTTTGACCTCGAAATAATGGGTTCGCCAAACCTATGAACCCATTATTATATCCGCCACTGGTGCATAGAGGGATAATTGAACTTAGAACCAATTATACAAAGCTCACAAAATTACTGCTTTATCATCATTTATCACTATTCATTATGACGTTAAATCTTTTCAAGCATAAAATCTCTTTAACTTAACTAGATTTACAAATAAAATATGGAGAAGTTGAACACAATAGTGTTGACTTATTTTATGTACACAAATTGACTACCTTGTTTTATTGGGATCAAGGAAATGAGAGGGATGCAAGGGACAAAAAATTGATGTGTGACTTAGTTTGACTGGTAGAAGAGAAAAAGAATAAAATTTTCTAACATTCCCTTAGACCGCTTTCTAGGTTGGATTTTAAGGAAACCTCTTTAAGATATCAAGTTTCTATAAATCTAAAATTATACTACTGTCACTACTTGTTAGAAGCCTCTAGTTAATTTTAGATAGCGAGTTTCTTAAAAAACAAGTTGTTACATATCCGATATTAATAATAGGATTGAAGAATACCATCTTAATATAGTCTAAATGAACTCAAACGGATAAATTTTGCATGTAATATAATCAAACTTATCTTAATATTTATCCTGAAAATAAAGGGATAAAAAGAGCCATTCTGTTTTTATAGCTACAAAACAAGTTGTTACAAGTCTCAATCCGATATTAATTATTAATAATAATAGTATTGAAGAGGAGCATCCTAATATAGTGAAAATGAGCTCAAATGAATAACTTTTTCATGTAACATAACCAAAATTATCTTAATCGTTATCTTTAAAACTAGAAAAAAGGGATAAAAGAATCATTTGGTTTTTGTAGCAACATATGTATGAATTAAGGAGGGAAGATATCAGCTGGGGGCAAAGTAATCAAGTAAAGATAGCAAGTGGAGGATTTTGCTAGTTTATGGTATTTTCGAACTTATAGTTTCATCTTGTGAGATATATTTTAGTACACTCGTGCATATTTCACAAGACAATTGGTTCTCAAAAATTCTATACACACATCATAATAATAATAATAATAATAATAATAATAATAATAATAATAATGATGATGATGATGATGATAAAGTGGTAATTTTATCTATTATCCCTATATATAATAGATAAAACTTAAAAATGAATTTGATCTTGCGAGTTACGACCTCCTTAATTATATCTTGCTTCATTATTTTCTTTATTTTTCATGCTATATTCTCACCTTATTATTGTAAATTAGTATCGTAAACATCAAGTACGAATAAGTTTTTACAAAAGTATCTATTTGGTTGGTAATTTCTAAAAGTTGTGATGGATTTTTAATATACTATTAGTTGAGAAAAAAAAGCCCCTTGGCCATGGTTAGTTTGACGGGAACGAAAAAAAGGAAATTCTAATAAAAACTAATTTCATTATATATAGCTAAAAACTAACGTTAAATGCATTGTTAATGCAGGATAGAAATTTGATTTAGACCTGTACGTGGAGTAAGTAATATTACTACTAGGAGACGGACCTAGCATTGAGGCCCGACTAAATCCGGTTTCGTGCGCGTCAGGAAGTCTCACATTGGGGGATAGAGCGTTCTCTAACAAAGGCGACTTCATTCCCAGGGCTCGAACCCAAGACCTCTGGTTAAGAATGAAGGAGTACTTACTACTCCACCACAACCTTTGTTGGTAGGTGAATAGAATTCTAATACTATGTGCATTAACATACTTTGGCAAATGTTCTTGTGTCCAAAAAATTAATCTAATAACAACCTATTAAATGCCATTAAATTTTAACATTATAGAAGTGAGGATTTCAACTATAAATATGAGTTGATGTTCAGCGATTGTTTTCATCCTTTTACGTAACAAAATTAAAATGAAATTGTTGGTAACTTGCATTGCAGTGTTTTTTAGTTTCGCTACAGTCCCCCAGCAAGTAATTTCTCAATCGACCACCTATGATAATATGCAGATCGTATTACAATGGGCACCCACATTAATACGATGGGCACCCACATTCTGTGGGAGGAATAACTGCAACAATCCTGCTTCAACAAGTTTCACCTTGCATGGGCTTTGGTCCGCAAACAATACTGGATATAGTCTAAAATGTGCTCCACCTCCACACGATACTAGCGTGGTCAGTGTATATGTTCTTGAAAATACTTATTAGCATATATAGTTGCTGTTTTTTTTATGATTGGTACTGCTGTACTAGTATATATATTTTTTAACATATATAGAATTCAAAACTCTTCATATACATATATTCATTCTTGTAGTAATCTTTATATATGCATGTACTTACAGTGGACAACGGACAGACAGTTATGGAGAGCTCTTCAAAAATGTTGGTATAGTCTGATCCGATTGCGGGCAAGGCGATTGTTAACAAACTGATTTGTGCAGGAATCCGTCCGTCAAATGATAAGGTTTACAAAAAGATTGCAATAACGAGTGTCTTGTCTAAAATTCTGGGCTTTAATAACCAAGTGGGTGCTGTTTATATATCATGCACTGCAAAAAATGCTACCCATGTCTGATTTTCTTTTGTCTTGATAAGATGTTGGGGAATTTCATTCCCTGCCCACCATGTCCAGACACTAGAGGCTGTGGTGGAGCAGCCAAGATCATCATTCCTACTAAGGTATATATAATTAAACATATTTTTCATTCTCTAGCAAATTCAATTCCTAGATGTAAATTACTACTTGTTTGTTTATGTTGTTTTCTCGGTCTATTTTTTGTAGGCTATCTATAGCTCGCTGCTACAAGGATAGCATACGAATGGGAGGGTCTAGCTGAAGAAGAACTTAGTTCCTTAATTAATTACTGGAGTAGTAGCTGGAAAAATAAATAAATATACTATGGTGTGGAATATATACATATAAATGTTCTGCTTAATTACAGTGCCGGAACAACCCATCTCTTTTCTATTTATTTTGCTGTACATGTTGTCTTTGCAAAAATAATGATTAACTGCTTAGCATGAATTAAAGACAAAAGAGTAACCAGAAAAAAGAAGGATATCTTCTCTCTTCTTTTTCGCTAAACTCCAGCAACTTAATCGAATCACACATTGCTTAGGCGAAATATGTATAAATAATACACACCCCATTGCACTTGGAAGGCATTAATCAAAATATCGCCCAATGCTTAGTTATGTACAGTATGCTGTAGGAGAATACTTTTATATGTATGATAATCTAAGAGAGACTTTATGCATACAACGATGGCAATGTGATTGGACCAAAAAAGAGGCAAGGGATGTATGGTCTAAGGGATTTCATCAACTTATTTTATGAATTCAAAAACTCAAACAGAGGGTTTCTCTGTATTACAGAGGAAGAATCAGCAATTCATTCATCCCACAAACCTACTGATCTTGTATCAATTCGCTGCCCCTCTCTGTGTTCCACACTTGAGTTTGTTGCATATTATCTACTCTTGTTTAAAGTTCGATGGTGGCGTCAGGAAAGTTGCAAGGGTCCAGCTGCTCTCCATTCCCTCGTTTCAATGTTACTAAGCTCTCCTTATAATGATAAATCCCACAGCCTTGTTCATATGTTTCTCTCCTCAGGCCTGGATGATGAATTCAAAGATGCCTCGTCTTCTTAGTCCTAACATTATAGGAGACTAGCCGAGAACTTCTAGTTGCCAAAATGTGACTGCTGGAATACCAAGACTTAACATATGTAAAGGTTGGATGTTTAGATCTACTATGGAACAACTTTGCAATTTTCAAAGCTGTGAGTATGGTTAGGTTATTCTGCAATCTAGGTGCCATCTTAGTTGAAAATTGCAGAACAACTAGGTGCCATCTTAAATTCCCTCAAACTTCTGCATGCAATTTTCAAGAATTTTAGATAAAGATCTGTTTGGATCTTCTACATTTTTTTCACAGAGATGATGTACTCTCTCCATTCAAAATTCCTATAGCAAATGTCAAAGCAACAAGATGCTACTACAGAGGAATACAAATACAAGATGAAGACAAATTGAATGAGCGGAACATGTGATATACAAATCGCTCAAATTTCTCACTCCAAAGTTTCTGCAGACTGAATTCCAAAATCTTTATGAATCAAATATTTCAGCATATCTTGTAACATTTCTCGCTAAAGTGACACAGTAGCAAATCTAACTAAAAAATCAAAGGAGTGTATCGCTGTAATTAATTCCTTCATAACTGTATTAAAAAGGTAAGAGTCAGGAATTCACACAATCAATTCATTCATCCCGCAAACCTACTCTATATCAATTCGCTGGAACACTCTAATAACTATGGGATGCTATGTTTGTCGCTCCCCCTCTATGTTCTCCACACTTGAGTTTGTTGCATACTCTTGTTTAAAGTTCGATGGTGGCGTCAGGAAAGTTGCGATGGTCCAGCTGCTCTCCATTCTCTCGTTTCAATGTTACTAAGCTTTCCTTATAAACATAAACCCCACAGCTGTGTCGCAGGCCTGGGTGACAAAATCCAAGACGTCTTGTCTTCATAGTCCTAACATTATAGGAGACTAGCCGAGAACGTCTAGTTGCCAAAATGAGACAGCTGGAATACCAAGTCTTAATATAAGTGAATCATTGAAAGGTAAAAAGTTTGTTCCAAACCCCTGGTTGGATCATTATCCATATATCATTAACACAATTTGCATAAAAGGTGAAGAAGGCAACCGAGTCGTCAAGCAATATCAGACTCATATAACATGAATCATCTGGCCCTTCAATCTCTTCAAACACCTCATTGCTAAAGTCAAACGAAAGAATGCTGGGCTTAAAACCTTCCCTTATCAGCCAGTAATAAGCTCCATTCAGATAAGCAGTACCATAGGCTTCTTCTAACGAGCGTCCGTAGAATTTGAATTTAATTTTAGGTGTAATGTTTCGACATGAGTCCGTAGAACAAGAGTAGACATTTGCATATTCATATTCACCAAAGTGGAAATTATAGTAAACCACCTTATAGTCATGATGAATGAATTATAGTAAATGGACACACAACAAATCGAGATAAACAAAGAAAAAATCCCAAATAAGGGTTAAGTATTCCGAAATTAGTACAAGCGAAAAGAACACAGAAATTGATTGGGAAAAAACTAGATTGGAAGATGAAGAAAATGGTAGTGCCATTGATGAATGAATTGCTGCACATTTCCTTCTCTAAATGGAAGAAATTATTGTTGTAATACATTCCCCATTTTGAGGCGTTGATTCATTCTCTTTTATTTTAATTGCCATCCATATTGGGTATACTATATTAATCTAACTAAATTCTATTTTTACTTTTATTATCGGATTATCCATTGCCAAGTCAATAATATTTTGGTTTGCTTTTGAATTTTAAAAATTGATTAAACTTAGTTTGATTTCGGTTTTAAGTAAAAAATAATCGAAAAAAGTCGAACCAAACCAACTATAGAAATACTTATTTAAAATTTTATTATTATACATTTATATGTATATGCTTGTATAAAAAACAATTATGATAGATATTTAATCGTTTGTACTCTTAGTTAGTAGTCTAGTTCTTTGTCGTGATAATAATTAAGTTCTTTACCTTTATATTCAAGTTTGATGGTAGTTTTATTTTGTTAAGTCCACGAATCTATTTCATATTAAAAATAACTTGTCTTTAATTGAGTCCCTAAATTACTCATCACTATTTAATTTAATTATATATACTATCAATATATCTTAATAAATTGCAAATTTGTTTAAAGAATAATTGGTTCGATAATGTTGTGCTAGAATATAGTTGGCGGAAGATGTACTTAGTAAATGTCTTATATTTAAGGAAAAACAGACATAACAACAATAACCGAAAAAGCAACAAAAATCGATATAAACGAACCTATAAAAAACCAAGTTAGTTAGTTTGATTTGATTCTAATATTTGAAAAATCGACTTAATTGAATTTTTCTTTTTAGAAGAAAACTGATGAACACTCCTAAAGTTAGTTATAGCATGTAGATTTTCTTTTTAAAGATCATTTTCAATTAACAACTCAAAAGACAAGAGATATGCAAAAATGTAACTCATTCAATTGAGTTTTGTAGATGATCTTTTACTTTTCTGTAGGGGTGACTTTATATTGGTCCAGATGCTTTTTGAGTATTTTCAGATGTTTTCTCATGCTTGTGGTCTGAGTGCTAACATTGAGAAGAGTTCTATTTATTTTGGTGGAATAAGTTCAGATGATCAGTGTGCCATTATGCAAGCTCTAGGATTCGTGAAGGGTGAGTTGCCTTTTAGATATCTCGGAGTGCCTCTCTGTACAAAGAGAGTGTATGTAATATAGTGCCAAACTCTAATAGCCAAAATTCTGGGTAGGATAAAGTCGCGGACTACTAGATTTTTATCATATGTCGGAAAAGTCCAGCTGATTAAAACTGTCCTATTCTCAATACAAGTTTTCTGGTCCTAGGTATTTGTATTACCAAAAAAAAAGTAGTCCACTTGATTGAGGCTACTTGTAGAAGCTTCTTGTGGACTAGGGGAGGAGGGAGTGAGGTTTGACAAAAGGCACTAATAGCTTGGGATAAGTTCTGCTATCCAAGAACTGCAGGTGGGCTCAACATCTTAGACATATATACATAGAATAAGGCTGCAATTTGTAAGTTGTTGTGGAGTCTAAGTAACAAAAAGAACAGGCTATGGGTTATATGGGTCCATCATTTTTATATAAAAGGTGATCGAGTCCGGGAAGCTAGAACAAGTCGAGCTTCATGGGTGGTACAGAGGATCCTGAAGGAAAAATGTTCTTGAACCAAGTTGGATATGTGGAGAACGATAATCAAATCATTGACAAGTTCTCTATTAAAACTATATATGGACAGTTGCGAGGTTATTTTGTAAAAGTCGAATGGAGGATGATAGTATGCAATAGTCTAGGTGCACCTAAATGGAACTTTGTCATGTACTTGGCTGCTCACAAAAGACTTCTTACAAGGGACAGGTTAGCACATTGGGGGTTGATAAATGAACTTGCTTGTCCTATGTGCACTGCTGCGAATGAAGACATTAATTATCTGATGTTTTTGAGTGCACATTTTATACAGTCATATGGAAGAAACTATTACAGTGGCAAAATATTAATAGAGGAGTAATGAACTGGCAAAATGAGATCTTATGGGCGATAAGATATGCAAAAGGAAGGAGTGTTGAGGCTGAGATCTATAGAATTACACTAGCATGTTGTATATATCATATATGGAAAAAGAGGAATAGGAGAATTTTTCAACAGAAGATAAGAAATCAAGAGACGATTATCAGGTTGATAGTGCAAGAGGTTCTTTGCATAGAAAGCCTAAAAGCTCGGTTGATCAAGAAGTTGGAGGCTCTCAATTTCTATCCATAGATAGCCTTTATTTAGTTGCTCTGGTGGCTTGTTGTTTTTATTGGTGCTAGCATATTTGGGGCCAACTGTCCAAATATGTTGGGTGTTTTCAAATACTCTGTACATATTTTCAATTGGTAAATAAAAATTTTAATTACCAAAAAAAAAAAAAAAAAAACTCCAAAGACAAGAGATAAAAAAATAAAATATTATAAAAACTTAATTTCATTATAACTAAAAACTAACATTCAATATGTAGTTAATGCAGAATAGATATTTTATTAAGAGCTGTGTAGTAAATATTACTACTAGGAGACGCACCTAATAGGTAGGTGGATAGAATTCTAATACTACATACATTAATATACTTTGGCATTTTGTTTTTTGACACGAGACATTATAAATTGACAAATGTTCATTTGGCAGAAATATAATATTAGAAAATACGTAGTTCATGATAAAAGAATACTCCAATTCTTAAGGAGAGTTGTAGCTCTGGTTCATATACTCACCAAGAAACCACCCTTCATCTTAGTAGTAAGGTAAGCTATCAACACTGGTTCCTCCTCACCTTTTTCCACCACCGGAACCACCCTAAACCGCCGTAGAACTCCGGCGACCACCTTCTTCATCTGCAAAAATGCCATCTCCTTCCCCAAACAAACCCTAGGTCCAGCTTGAAAGACAGGATACACAAACGGATCCCTAGGAATAAATCTCCAATTTCCTGTCTTAACGTCCCTTTCCAACCACCTTTCTGGTCTATAAGTCTGCCAATCCTTCCCCCATATAACCTCCGCTCTCCCCATTGCGTACGGATGATAACTTATTCTTGTTCCTCTCTTCACGAACGTTCCATCTGGCAAAATATCATCTTGCATGGCTTCTTTAGTATCCACAGGGACAGGTGGAAAAAATCTCATACTCTCACATAGTGATGCATGAGTATATGGCATGTCCTTCACTTCATCGTACGTCGAAGATTCATTACTACTCTTAGTGATTTCCTCCAAGATTTCTTTTTCGACGTTAGGATTCTTGAAAATTAACCAAAAAAACCATGTTAGTGCAGCAGAAGTTGTGTCCCTTCCAGCCAAGATAAAGCTTATCACAATATCTATAATGAACTCTTCATCTTGATATTGCTCAGAGCTTATTAAGAATCTTGAAAGAAGATCATCACCACTAGAATTAGTCAAATTTGATTTCTTTTCCTTGATTATTTCCTTAGCCATTTCGCGAATTTGTGTTGCACAAACCTTCAATTTCTTCTCCGATCCAACGTTGAGGATTCTCTTGAGCTTCCATATAAACGGAGCGAGGGAATTGAATCTCTCGCTACTAATTCGAACAACTTCTTCAAAAGCATTCGCAAATTTTGCCTCGGGAAAAGATGGTAACAAATATGCAGGATCATAACCATAAGCAACTATGCAAATGTTATCAAAAGCAAACCTCTGAAGCAAATCTTGTATGTCAATAACACAGTTTTGAGAAGCCGCGGCCATAGTCAGAATAGGAATAAGACGATCACACAGTTCAACATTTACTACCTTCTCAACGAATTTACGCAAAGATTTCGAGTTGAATTCATGGCTAGCAAGTTTTCTTTGGTATTTCCAAATTTCACCATCAGCATTAAAAATCCCATTACCTAAAAGATCCTTAAGAGTTTCCTTACCAAGATACCCTTTTTGATAATTATGGAAATGGTTTTTGAGAATATGTTGAACATTTGAGGAATTTCCTGTGAATATATGACGATGGCCAAAAGGTCGACGGAGGGTAAAAGTAAGAGTTGGTGTACTTAAAACAATGTCAGATGTCCATTGAATCCGACGATTTTTGTTGGATTTAATTGAGAAATAAGAGCCAATAATAGGATATGATCTTGGGATTTTGGTGGACTTGGATAGGAAAAAAAGATTGGTTAAAATATTGGTTCTAAAATTGATGAAGAACAAGAAGAATACTAAGGGGAGGAAGTAAAAATAAATCTGTGAAAATATTAGACGAAGATCAAAGTTGAAGAACATTTTCTTCTCTTTTTTTAACTTTCTCAATACAATTGGTTAAAGAAAGCAAGCTTGAGAAGACAAGAAGTAGAGGTTCCAAATCGTTTGTTTATATAATGTTTGTATATACAACGTTTTTAGAAGACTATAGAATTTTGCACTAGATATTCCCCACGTTTATATTTCTAAAATGGGTAGTAGCTAGATTTTCAATAGAATGCATGTCGACTGTCGACTTCACTTATAGCACGTACTTGGGAATTACATATTAGGGATGGTTCAAAGCTTATATACATTGACAGTATATGTAACTGATGTATACACAATATATGTAATTGATGTAAATTAAATTTGTTTTAACGAGCTGTTTTCTATTTTATTTTTTTAATAACAAATTTCACATATTATAAATAGTTACCTCTAGTGATCCTTCAGATGATTTAATAGTGTAAAAATTATATTATAAGTGTATAAAATTTAAACCCATTAAAAATTTAAATGGGGTTGGGGGCCTGTTTGATTTAGTTGATTAAGATAGTTGATAGACGTTAACTCCTTAAAAATATTTTAGGAACCGAAATTGATTTTATTAATAAGAAGCTAAGGGTTAGGTTACAAGTGCTTAAACTGATATATAATAACATAGTTGATGTATTTGGTAAAACAATATCGATTTTTGTATTTATTAGAATATTTGAAATGCCCTTATATATAAAATATAAATTTAAAAATATTTGCACGTGAAAAAGGTTGAATGATGGAAATGAATATGTAGAAGGAGTCAAGCGTCGTGTTTTAAGAAATAAGGTATTTTGGGGGTTATAGTAAAAGATTTGGTCAAGGATAGTCCAAATATTTTAAGAAAGGACAAAAACTAATTAACATAGCTTCTCTTCTACTCCCTCCGTTTTCATTTAATTGTGAGGATAAAGTTTTGCATAATCCTTAAAGAAAAATTAACTAGGAATATAATTTGACTAATTCTTTAATTTTTATTTATTTACGTGCCTCCTAATTATAGAACAATTAATGTTAAAGGCAAATTAAAAATAATTAATTTTCTCTTACTTTTTAAAGTTAACAAATATAAAAATATTATTTTTAATATATATGACAAATATATATATATATCACAACTAAATAGGAATAGATGCCGTATCTTCAACAGAGAACGTCGACAATTAAGCTTCTGTATTTGGGATGTTTTATCACGTGGAAAATGTTGTCAATTAAGCTTCTATTTTATCACTCATCGCTTTGCCAATGACAGCTCACAGTTCTAAGTAATTGCGGCCATCAAAATACGGCCATCAAATGCGGATGTAGAAGCAGCGCCTCATTATTCCGAGCCCATAATATTTAATTTTTGACACAAAACATAAATTTATGTGTAAAAGTTCATTAAAATCATAATAAAAAATAGGTCTGAACTCATAAATTAAAATTCTGTGCATTAATAATGTAATACGAAAAAGATGGATAACGGCCCACTGTATCTATTACTCCTTATCCTTTGGTTTAAGTAAATTTATGCATAAGAGGAATCTCTGCTGTGACAACATTAGCATAGCCATAATGTAAAGTCATATGCTAAGACTTTAGTGTGCCCTTCTCTTTTATTCGTTGTGTTGTTATTTTATGTATAATCATAGTATGTGTTATCAATAGCGAAGCCGGGAATTAAGGGCGTCTAACGGTATTCAAGATTTGATATATCTATAGAGAAAATAATACTTAGTAAAGGATTGTTATACAAATAGCCGGTCAGATTCAATGTTTACTTTTTCTAGCCGGTATACATAGATTATGCATTAATTATCCATATTTATACATATATTATACATGAATAATACATATATTATACATCTGGAGGCTATTTTTAGTTTAAGGGATTAGGTGAACGACTATTTGGGTTAATTCTTCTATTTAATTTATATATATAATATAGTTTTCAGGTGAAAGGTATTCAAGCGACTATCTTTGACGGACGATAACTCCACATTTGTGTATACTCATAACATTAGAGTCGCATTTGATTGGTGTAATATAAGTTTTAGGAGAAAGGTGTTCTATCTTTCACGCACTGTAACTCGGCCTCTGTGTATGCTCATAACATGGAAGAAATTCAAAAATAGCTAGATTTAAAAGTGGTCATTCAAAAATAGCCACNATGACAGCTCACAGCTCTAAGTAATTGCGGCCATCAAATGCGGATGTAGAAGCTGCGCCGCATTACTCCGAGCCCATAATTTTTAATTTTTGACGCATAATATAAATTTATATATAAAAGTTCATTAAAATTATAACAAAAGATAGATCTGAACTCATAAATTAAAATTCTGTGCATTAATAATGTAATCTGAAAAAGATGGATAACAGCCTACTGTATCTATTACTCCTTATCCTTTGATTTAAGTAAATTTATGCATAAAAGGAATCTCTGCTGTGACAACATTAGCATAGCCATAATGTAAAGTCATATGCTTAGACTTTAGTGTGCCCTTCTTTTTTATTCTTTGTATTGTTATTTTATGCATAATCATAGTATGTGTTATCAGTAGCGAAGCCGAGAATTAAGAATGTCTAACGATATTCAAGATTTGATATATCTATAGAGAAAATAATACTTAGTAAAGGATTGTTACGCAAATAGTCGGTCAGATTCAATGTTTACTTTTTCTAACCGGTATACATAGATTATGCATTAATTATCCATATTTATACATATATTATACATGAATAATACATATATTATATATCTGATAGCTATTTTTAGTTTAACAGATTAGGTGAATGACTATTTGGGTTAATTCTTCTATTCAATTTATATATACAATACAGCTTTCAAGCGACTATCTTTGACGGACAATAACTCGACATATGTGTATACTCATAACATTAGAGTCGCATTTGATTTATGTAATATAAGTTTTAGGAGAAAGGTATTCTTTCTTTCACGCACTGTAACTCGGCCTCTATGTATACTCATAACATAGAAGAAATTAAAAAATAGCTAGATTTACAAGTGGTCATTCAAAAATAGCCACAGTTTCAAAAGTAATCGAAATTTAGCCAATTTTCATGTAAAGAGAAATCTAAACGAAAGCATTGTTTAAAATTCGGAAAATACTCCAGCATAATATACTGGAGTTCCAGTATAATATACCGGTCTAGCATAATATGCTGGAAGTTCATACACAAGTGCTCCAATCTCCAGTATATTATGCTGGAACCTTCCGCGTGCTGGAGTTCCAGCATAATATGCTGGAAGTTCATACACAGGTGCTTCAATTGAAATAGCTGCTAGATGTTGGTCACATTCGCCCATCAAAGGTACCTTTCGTCGCACCAGTATTGTTACAGATGAAGAAGGATGGATCACTACGCTTGTGAATAGAGTACCGAGCACTTAATAAGGTCACATTGAAGAATAAGTACCCGATCCCGCTCATTGCTGACTTGTTCGATAGACTTGGGAAAGCCAAGTATTTTACCAAGGTGGATCTTCGCAAGGGCTACTACCAGGTTCGCATTGCAGAAGGGGATGAGCCAAAGAAAACATGTGTGATGATATATGGAGCCTTTGAGTAGTTGGTGATGCCCTCCGGCTTAACCAATGCACCGGCCACACTTTGCACCCTTATGAACAAGATTTTTCATCCCTACCTTGATCAGTTCGTGGTAGTCTACCTAGACGACATACTCATCTACAGCAACACCTTGGAGGAGCACATGGAGCACTTAAGGAAGGTTTTCCAAGTCTTGCGGGAGAACGAGCTATACATCAAGAAGGAGAAATGCGAGTTTGCACAATCAAAGGTGCACTTCTTAGGCCATGTTATTAGCAATGACGAGATGCACATGGACGAGGCTAAGGTACGTGCTATCCAGGAGTGAGAGGCACCTATAAAGGTAACTGAATTGAGATCCTTCCTTGACTTTGTTAACTACTATAGTTAGTTCATCAGTGGCTACTCAGCAAAGGCCGCACCATTGACTAAGTTGATAAAGAAGAACAAGCCATGGGTTTGGACGGAGCATTGTCAAAGAGCATTTGAAGACCTCAAGGAAGCTGTAATAGAGGAGCCAGTCATGGCATTACCTAACTTTGCCAAGACATTTGAGGTGCATACACATGCCTTAGATTTTGCCATTGGGGGTGTCTTGATGCAGGATAAGCATCCCATAACATTCAAGAGTCGCAAGTTAAATGAGACGGAGCGGCATTACACAGTGCAAGAGAAGGAGATGACTGCTATTGTGCATTGCCTTCGTACATGGCGACGTTATCTGCTTTGGTCGAGGTTCGTGGTCAAGACCGACAATGTAACTACTAGCTACTTTCAGACGCAGAATAAGCTCACCCCAAAATAGGCTCGGTGGCAGGATTTCTTGGCCGAATTTGATTATGTGTTGGAGTATAAGCCGGGCAAAGGTAACGTTGTAGCCGATGCCTTGAGCCGAAAAGCCGAGCTTACTGCAATCACTTCAACAAGATGGGACGTTCGTGAGGCTATAAAAGAAGGCATGCAACATGATCCAGCAGCTAAACAACTTATCGAGTTAGCCAACCAGGGCAATACGAGACATTTTTGGGTCGAAGACGGCCTACTACTTACCACAGGTCGGCGGGTCTATATGCCTAAGTTTGGAGACATTAGACGGCGGATCATAAGGGAGAGTCATGACACAATATGGGCTGGTCATCCAGGCCAATGTCGCACTAGGGCCTTGGTTGAGTCAGTCTAATATTGGCCACGCTTGTGAGATGATATAGAGTGTTATGTGCAGACTTGTCTTGTCTGTCAACAGGACAAGGTTGAGCAACAAAAACCAGGAGGGCTTTTGGAGCCACTACCAGTTGCAGAACGTCCATGGGAGAGCGTGACTATGGACTTTATCACTTGCCTACCGAAGTCCGATGGTTATAATACTATTATGGTGGTGGTGGATAGGTTTTCCAAATATGCCACCTTTATGCCCGCCTTACCAGGTTGCACTGCCAAGGAAGACGCCAAACTATTCTTTAAGAACGTGGTGAAGTATTGGGGCTTGCCGAGGCATATTATCAGTGACCGAGACCCCCGTTTTACTGGAAACTTTTGGAGAGAGTTATTCGATATACTTGGCACGGAACTGCACTTTTTCACTAGTTTCCACCCACAGACGGATGGACAAACAGAACGGGACAATGCCTTACTAGAATGCTACTTGAGGCATTATGTAAGCGCGCATCAAAAAGATTGGGCAAGGCTCCTAGACATAGCCCAATTCTCTTATAACTTGCAGCGGAGTGAGTCCACGAGGCGGACACCATTTGAGCTAGCCACAGGCCAACAACCACAAACTCCATATTCATTACCAGTCGCGTTCGAGGGAAAGAGTTTGGGTGCTTATCATATGGCCAAAAGATGGGAGGAACATCTTGACACTGCTAAGTCCTACTTGGATAAGGCATCTAAGAAGATGAAGAAGTTTGCGGACCGTAAGCGGCATCCCACGGACTACAGAGTTGGGGACATGGTCATGGTGAAGTTTAGCCCAAGACAGTTCAAGGCACTATGGGGCATGCATCAGAATTTGATTCGCAAGTATGAGGGGCCATTTAAGATCATCGCCAAGGTAGGCAAGATCTCATACAAGCTTGACATGCCATCATATATTAAGATCTACCCTATATTCCATGCCAGCATGCTTAAGCCATATCATGAAGACAAGGATGATCCAAGTAGGGGCCAATCAAGTCGAGCGCCTATTACTATCACCGCCTCGCATGACCGGGAGATTGAGGCTATTATTGATTACCAGGTCAGGTAAAAACAAGGACAGAAAGCCACCGCAATGTTCCTCGTCCATTAGAAGGGGCAATCTCCTGAGGAGGCCACATGGGAACGATATGAAGACTTATGGCAATTCAAAGATAAGATACGAGAGTTTATGCAGCAACATTGCGCCGTGGTCGTCGCAACATTAGGTTGGGGTGAGTGTAATGATCTGCCACATCACCATGCCACATAGGTACCATTTGATATATATTAATACCATGTGGAAGCTTACATAGGAGGAAAGCTAGTATTTGTGAGAAGATTCTAGAGAAGTATGGACATTTCCTTTGGAAGATCCTAGATGCTTATGGATTTGCTAGGAAAGTCCTCAGAATCTTCTAGTCTTGTAGGGAATTCTAGAGAAAGCCCTTATCTTGTAAATATTAAGGACTTGTATAACAATTAATATTTACACACTAGCCCCTATGAGACTAGTATATAAATGGGGTCATTCATTTGTAATTCATCAAGCAAACAATTCAAGTTCTCTCTATACAAAGCTCCCTTTAACAATTTTCTTTTGTTCTTTCTACCATTCTCTTAGCGATCTTGAGTATAGTAAGGCTGACATGGCATAGCAAGAACGTGAGCAAGTTGTGCAAGATCGTTAGCGAGTTGTCAAGTGCCGCACGTGTACTTAGTTAACTACTAAGGACGTGACATTTATCTCCATTATTGTGTGTCCATTTACTATATATGGGCACCAGCGAAATTGGGCGTCGGCCTTTCCCTGAAGATTTAGACAGAGAAATTCTACTCAGGCTGCCCGTGAAGTTGTTGTTGCGATTCAAATGCATGTGTAAGAACTGGTATGTTCTTATCAAGAGCCCCACTTTTATTAGAAAACACTTGAATTGTAGCAAGAATAATCCTTCCCAATTCATGATTTATGATTATGGTGCGCGTGATGATTTCCCTCCTATTACTTTGATTTCAGAGAATCATGGTGATGGTGAAGCTCCTGATTATATCCATAGATTAAGAGGTTTGACGAAAGTTATAGGTTCTGTGGATGGCTTATTTTTGTTGCAGAGAGAAATTGATCCCGAAAATAGGTACATGCAAATCTTTGCAATGGCGCTGTGGAATCCTTCGAGCAGAGAGGTGAGGCACCTCCCTCCACACAAAATCGAGTACACTCACTTTGGGTTCGGACTAGATCCCTTGACTAATGACTATAAGGTGGTTTACTATAATTTTCACTTTGGTGAATATGAATATGCAGCTGTCTACTCTTGTTCTACGGACTCATATAGAAACATTACACCTAAAATTAAATTCGAATTCTACGGACGCTCGTTAGAAGAAGCCTATGGTACTGCTTATATGAATGGAGCTTATTACTGGCTGATAAGGGAAGGTTTTAAGCCCAGCATTCTTTCGTTTGACTTTAGCAATGAGATGTTTGAAGAGATTGAAGGGCCAGATGATTCATGTTATATGAGTCTGATATTGCTTGACGACTCGGTTGCCTTCTTCACCTTTTATGCAAATTGTGTTAATGATATATGGATAATGATCCAACCAGGGNAATATGGGCTGGTCATCCAGGCCAATGTCGCACTAGGGCCTTGGTTGAGTCAGTCTAATATTGGCCACGCTTGTGAGATGATATAGAGTGTTATGTGCAGACTTGTCTTGTCTGTCAACAGGACAAGGTTGAGCAACAAAAACCAGGAGGACTTTTGGAGCCACTACCAGTTGCAGAACGTCCATGGGAGAGCGTGACTATGGACTTTATCACTTGCCTACCGAAGTCCGATGGTTATAATACTATTATGGTGGTGGTGGATAGGTTTTCCAAATATGCCACCTTTATGCCCGCCTTACCAGGTTGCACTGCCAAGGAAGACGCCAAACTATTCTTTAAGAACGTGGTGAAGTATTGGGGCTTGCCGAGGCATATTATCAGTGACCGAGACCCCCGTTTTACTGGAAACTTTTGGAGAGAGTTATTCGATATACTTGGCACGGAACTGCACTTTTTCACTAGTTTCCACCCACAGACGGATGGACAAACAGAACGGGACAATGCCTTACTAGAATGCTACTTGAGGCATTATGTAAGCGCGCATCAAAAAGATTGGGCAAGGCTCCTAGACATAGCCCAATTCTCTTATAACTTGCAGCGGAGTGAGTCCACGAGGCGGACACCATTTGAGCTAGCCACAGGCCAACAACCACAAACTCCATATTCATTACCAGTCGCGTTCGAGGGAAAGAGTTTGGGTGCTTATCATATGGCCAAAAGATGGGAGGAACATCTTGACACTGCTAAGTCCTACTTGGATAAGGCATCTAAGAAGATGAAGAAGTTTGCGGACCGTAAGCGGCATCCCACGGACTACAGAGTTGGGGACATGGTCATGGTGAAGTTTAGCCCAAGACAGTTCAAGGCACTATGGGGCATGCATCAGAATTTGATTCGCAAGTATGAGGGGCCATTTAAGATCATCGCCAAGGTAGGCAAGATCTCATACAAGCTTGACATGCCATCATATATTAAGATCTACCCTATATTCCATGCCAGCATGCTTAAGCCATATCATGAAGACAAGGATGATCCAAGTAGGGGCCAATCAAGTCGAGCGCCTATTACTATCACCGCCTCGCATGACCGGGAGATTGAGGCTATTATTGATTACCAGGTCAGGTAAAAACAAGGACAGAAAGCCACCGCAATGTTCCTCGTCCATTAGAAGGGGCAATCTCCTGAGGAGGCCACATGGGAACGATATGAAGACTTATGGCAATTCAAAGATAAGATACGAGAGTTTATGCAGCAACATTGCGCCGTGGTCGTCGCAACATTAGGTTGGGGTGAGTGTAATGATCTGCCACATCACCATGCCACATAGGTACCATTTGATATATATTAATACCATGTGGAAGCTTACATAGGAGGAAAGCTAGTATTTGTGAGAAGATTCTAGAGAAGTATGGACATTTCCTTTGGAAGATCCTAGATGCTTATGGATTTGCTAGGAAAGTCCTCAGAATCTTCTAGTCTTGTAGGGAATTCTAGAGAAAGCCCTTATCTTGTAAATATTAAGGACTTGTATAACAATTAATATTTACACACTAGCCCCTATGAGACTAGTATATAAATGGGGTCATTCATTTGTAATTCATCAAGCAAACAATTCAAGTTCTCTCTATACAAAGCTCCCTTTAACAATTTTCTTTTGTTCTTTCTACCATTCTCTTAGCGATCTTGAGTATAGTAAGGCTGACATGGCATAGCAAGAACGTGAGCAAGTTGTGCAAGATCGTTAGCGAGTTGTCAAGTGCCGCACGTGTACTTAGTTAACTACTAAGGACGTGACATTTATCTCCATTATTGTGTGTCCATTTACTATATATGGGCACCAGCGAAATTGGGCGTCGGCCTTTCCCTGAAGATTTAGACAGAGAAATTCTACTCAGGCTGCCCGTGAAGTTGTTGTTGCGATTCAAATGCATGTGTAAGAACTGGTATGTTCTTATCAAGAGCCCCACTTTTATTAGAAAACACTTGAATTGTAGCAAGAATAATCCTTCCCAATTCATGATTTATGATTATGGTGCGCGTGATGATTTCCCTCCTATTACTTTGATTTCAGAGAATCATGGTGATGGTGAAGCTCCTGATTATATCCATAGATTAAGAGGTTTGACGAAAGTTATAGGTTCTGTGGATGGCTTATTTTTGTTGCAGAGAGAAATTGATCCCGAAAATAGGTACATGCAAATCTTTGCAATGGCGCTGTGGAATCCTTCGAGCAGAGAGGTGAGGCACCTCCCTCCACACAAAATCGAGTACACTCACTTTGGGTTCGGACTAGATCCCTTGACTAATGACTATAAGGTGGTTTACTATAATTTTCACTTTGGTGAATATGAATATGCAGCTGTCTACTCTTGTTCTACGGACTCATATAGAAACATTACACCTAAAATTAAATTCGAATTCTACGGACGCTCGTTAGAAGAAGCCTATGGTACTGCTTATATGAATGGAGCTTATTACTGGCTGATAAGGGCTTCGTTTTGTCCTAATATTACGAGGGCTTAGTGCTTTGTGATCCAACAATATTTTGGGATGCTTGTACATTCCACTAGCACGGACTTAAAGTAGTAACCTTTTTTCACGTGGAGAATGTTGTCATTGACAATTAAGTTTCTGTATTATGGATGTTTTATCACGTGGAGAATGTTGTCAATTAAGCTTCTATTTTATCACTCATCGCTTTGCCATTGACAGCTCACAGCTCTAAGTAATTGCGGCCATCAAAATACGGCCATCAAATGCGGATGTAGAAGCAGCCCCACATTACTCCGAACCCATAATTTTTAATTTTTGACGCATAATATAAATTTATATGTAAAAGTTCATTAAAATTATAACAAAAGATAGGTCTGAACTCATAAATTAAAATTTTGTGCATTAATAATGTAATTTGAAAAAGATGGATAACAGTCTACTGTATCTATTACTCCTTATCCTTTGGTTTAAGTAAATTTATGCATAACAGGAATCTCTGCCGTGACAACATTAGCATAGCCATAATGTAAAGTCATATGCTAAGACTTTAGTGTGCCCTTCTCTTTTATTCTTTGTGTTGTTATTTTATGTATAATTATAGTATATGTTATCAGTAGTGAAGCTGGGAATTAAGGGTGTCTAACGGTATTCAAGATTTGATATATCTATAGAGAAAAAGGATTGTTATACAAATAGCCGGTCAGATTCAATTTTTACTTTTACTAGCCGGTATACATAGATTATACATTAATTATCCATATTTATACATATATTATACATGAATAATACATATATTATATATCTGACGGCTATTTTTAGTTTACGAAATTAGGTGAACAACTATTTGGATTAATTCTTCTATTTAATTTATATATACAATATAGCTTTCAGGTGAAAGGTATTCAAGCGACTATGTTTGACGGATGATAACTCCACATCTGTGTATACTCATAACATTAGAGTCGCATTTGATTTATGTAATATAAATTTTAGGAGAAAGGTGTTCTATCTTTCACGCACTGTAACTCGGCCTCTGTGTATCCTCATAACATGAAAGAAATTCAAAAATAGCTAGATTTACAAGTGATCATTCAAAAATAGTCACAATTTCAAAAGTAATCGAAATCTAGCCACTTTTCATGTAAAGATAAATCTGAACGAAAGCATTATTCAAAATTCGGAAAATACTCCAGCATAATTTACTGGAATTTCAGTATAATATACTGGACTTCCAGCATAATATACTGGAGTTCCAGTATAATATACCGGTCCAGCATAATATGCTGAAAGTTCATACACAAGTGCTCCAATCTTCAGTATATTATGCTGGAACCTTCCGCGTGCTGGAGTTCCAGCATAATATGCTGGAAGTTCATACACAGATGCACCGATCTCCTATATACTATGCTAGAACTTTCCGTATTGCAGCAAAATAGTTATTATTTTTTAATGACTTTGCAAACGTTGGCTATTTTTGAGTGACTAGTCCGAAAAATGACTAGCTCGTACAATTTTTACACATTGGAATCACATATGGTCCATTCGTTTTGTCCTAATATTACAAGGGCTTAGTGCTTTTGTGATCCAACAGTATTTTGGGATACTTGTACATTCCACTACCACGTACTTAAAATAGTAACTTTTTTTTCTAGTCTTAGTTAAAAGCTAACTAGCTTGTTAAAAAAGGTTTAGGCTTTCGTCCACACTATAATAGGTTTCCAATATTATAGAAACAACAAGTACTATCGCTCTCTTTCACTTAATTATAAAAGAATTAATCACTCATTTTGTAATATAAAACATGTCAAATATGTTACATAAAATAAATGTGACGAATAATATTATAATGAAATTCAGTTAAGCTAATCATCACGCATATATATAACGTACTACAGCTCTCTTTCACTTAATATTTTTAAAGTATCACTCCTTTGTAATATGAAACACCGTATAATAATAACATATTATAGGCACCTGCATTCTATACTGTATAGATAATAGATGCCCTAAAATCGTATTATATCAAACTATAGAAACACACAGGGGTGAAGCTACAACCCATGGGATTGACTACTCTTCGTCGAAAATTATATTGTGTACATAGATAAAATATTAGCTTTTAGAGGTATATAACATATACTTAACACCCTTTATCAGACTTCTTTCAAGTTTGAACACCCTTGGATAAATTTCTGGCTTCACAACAGAAAATACAGTGGGTAGTATATAATCATGAGGGCATCATTCACATTAGATATATTAATATAATTTGTTATTGTTGCTATTCGCATGACATTTATAAAGGCTACAATAAGGAAGTTTTGGTTGGCCGGGTTAATTATAATGGGATAAATTATCCAATATCATCAACCAAACGACCCTAAGTTAATTGTGGGATTATGTATAAATTATTTTATGTGAGATATATGGAGTAAGAATAAATATATCAGTAATATACATGGTGATACAAGTATCTAAAAACAAAAAGTTAACTGACATTAAAGGTTATGGCAAGGTTTTACGTTCTTTTCCACCCATAACGATAGGTTTCAGATTTGAGCCTTGTGAATGGGATCGCCTTTGGTATGAAGTTTTTTATCCTCAAAGTGAGACTTTTCATATTACTCAAACCTTAAAGCGGGTACTCAACCTTGGACGAGAAATCAAAAATAAAAATCTCTTTAAAAGAAGCTATTTCTATATAGCAATATTTCATAATATACTATTCATCACATTACAATTTCTATATTATTATTCACCTTATAACAATTCATTTTTTATTATTCACCTTATAACAATTCATGCATTTTAACCCGTATAACTATGATTAGTATGGATAGGCCCTGCTGCGCACGAGCCCAATAACACTGCTAAACAATGGAGTATAATAGATTTTAAAAGGAGCTTATTTCATAATTTAATTTTTTGCCTAATTTATATGTACACACTATAATTGCGCACGGGCCCAACAACACTGCTAAACAATGGAGTATAAATTTTAAAAGGAGCTAGTTTTATGATTTAAATTTTTGCCTAATTTATATGTACATACTATAATTTTTTACCTACAATATCAAGTTATTTAAAACAATACAAAAATTAGCCCAAAGAACTCTGCTTAGTGGATTTGTAAAACAATAATAATTATAAATAGGTTCTCAAGTAACATTATTTTCCTCTCCCATTCAAATTTAAGGTTTAGGCGGATCTATTAAAAAAATCATTTAATAACATTAATATAAGAATTTTAATCAAGTTATCCTTTATATCTTCTGAAATTACTCTTTATACATCCTCATTTTTTCCAAATTATTTACTGGATCAAGGATAGATTTGAAAAAACTAACTTATACTTTCTTGGTTTCTCAAAGCAACTTACAATATATTGATGTAGCTTCTACAATATTAAACTTAAATTAATTAAATTTTCCTAAAAATAAAATTAGTTTTAAATTTAGTAAATGAGTTAAAACTAAAATGGACAATGTGCTCAAGGAAAAGTGGGTAGGTCAAATTTTGCCCCCGACGTGACTCTTCAATACTTACTTTATTTTGAGTTAGATTCTCATTAATCAAAGCCACATTGAGCACTTTTTAGTAATTATGCATTCTCTGTTAGCACCATACTATACTCAATGCTCCAACTGTAATTATACGATGTTTTCTCTTGTGTTCCGGTCTAAGTATATCTTATCCTTGTTATTCCTACCACTCCCTGTATATTTTATTTCCCCCAAGATTATACTATGGTTTTAAGTAAGCCTACTTTGATTGATTGGTAAGGAACTTTCTTTATTTTAAACCCCAACTTTTATAACAAATGCATTATTGTGCATTAATGTTTACTTGATTTAAGCTCTGCAACTTTGAAGTTGCAGCTGATGGCAATTAATTATGTGATGAAACTTTTGTTAGCTAGTTTGATGGCCGGGAAGAATTTACTTCATTTTGTTGGATTTTGGAGTTTGAAAAATATTCCAACTTTTCCAGTAGTTTGGCTAGTTTGTTATTTTTAATTGTAAAATGTTAACTTTAAAATTTGGGTAAAAGATAAAAGAAAAGAAGAGAAAGATGAAAACACGTGCTTCAAGGCTTTCATTTTAAAGTTGTGTGTGATGACTCGCCATGTCATCATGCCACATAAGCGCCATTTAGCATATATTAATACCATGTGGAAGCTTACATAGGAGGAATGCTTGCATTTATAAGAAGATTCTAGAGAAGTATGGACATTTCCTTTGGAAGATCCTAGATGTTTATGGATTTGCTAGAAAAGTCCTTGGAATCTTCTAGGCTTGTAGAGAATTCTAGAGAAAGCCCTTATCTTGTAAATATTAAGGACTTGTGTAACAATTAATATTTGCACACTAGCCCCTAGGAGACTAGTATATAAAGGAGGCCATTCATTTGTAATTCATCAAGCAAACAATTCAAGTTTTCTCTAATACAAAGCTTCCTTTAACAATTCTCTTGTGTTCTTTCTACCATTCTCTTAGCGATCTTGAGTGTAGTAAGGCTGACTTGGCATACCAAGAACGTGAGAAAATTGTCAAGTGCCGCACGTGTACTTAGTTAACGACTAAGGACGTGACAACGTGGTATCAGAGCAAAGGTTGCGACTAAGGGAATGGCGAACGACGGAGAAATTAACGCTGCCAACACCCAAGCCAACGTCATCCAGGATGCTGCTGGCAAGAGCGACCGTAACAAAAAGAGAAATGCCACCAACAAGGGCCAGGAGGTGCCACCCGAGGTTGTGTCAAACGAAGAGCTTACATCCCAAGAACCATCTGCCACTGAGGCGAGCGAGGATGAAGTGGAGGTCCTGCCTGAGGACGTCTCGCTCGGTAAAGAGTGGGTGATGAAGATGAACA